>OMKR01111739.1:5438-16718 GCA_900302355.1 Cyttopsis rosea | reverse complement strand
ATGTAATGGGACGCACACCTTCCAAAAAGTTCAACTTCAGTCCACAGAGTATTTTCCCAAAAGTCTTGGGGATCATCAAGATGTTTTCTGGCAAAAATGAGATGAGCCTTAATGTTCTTTTTGCTCAGCAGTGGTTTTCGTCTTGGAACTCTGCCATGCAGGCCATTTTTGCCCAGTCTCTTTCTTATGGTGGAGTCATGAACACTGACCTTAACTGAGGCAAGTGAGGCCTGCAGTTCTTTGGATGTTGTTGTGGGGTCTTTTGTGACCTCTTGGATGAGTCGTCGCTGCGCTCTTGGTGTAATTTTGGTCGGCCGGCCACTCCTGGGAAGGTTCACCACTGTTCCATGTTTTCTCCATTTGTGGATAATGGCTCTCACTGTGGTTCGCTGGAGTCCCAAAGCTTTAGAAATGGCTTTATAACCTTTTCCAGACTGATAGATCTCAATTACTTTCTGACTTTTCTGACAAAGACAGCTCATAAAAAACTGACTGGGTTTTCTTATTTTACAGTTTGTGTGCTAGTTGGCCCATCAGAGACCCAAAATGTATGTGCACAAGCACTGAAAACATGAGTTTTTCATAAAATGTGACCTCAGCACAACAGAGAGTAGTTTGCTCAGCTGGACATTTAACATTTTACATGAATGACAGTTTAAAACTTTAAACCTTTATATAGTATTTGCAAAGTGCGAAAAAAAAACCAACGTGGGTTGCCACCATAAGCTGGTGGACACCAGAGGTGAGGGAGGCCGTCAAGCTTAAAAAGGAGTCCTTCTGGGCAGTGGGGACTCCCGATTTGGCAGACATGTATCGGCAGGCAAGAAGGACTGCAGCTGCAGTGGTTGTGGAAGCGAAAGCTTGGGTGTAGGAGGAGTTCGGAGAGACCATTGAGAAGGACTCAAAGAGGTTCTGGAAAACTATCCGGCGGCTCATGAGGGGAAAGTAGGATACTCTTGTTGCTCTCCTATTCCATTTGTAATTTTCATGGACAGGATATAAAAGCGAGGGCCGGAGTGAATCCAGTTTGGGGGTTAGAGGGTGGCATCTCTGCTTTTTGCAGATGATGTTGTCCTCTTTGCCTCATCAGACTGTGATCTCCAACACTCACTAGAATGATTTGCGGCTGAGTGTGACGCGGTGGGGATGAGAGTCCAAATCCGAGGCCAAGGTACATTCCTGGAAAAAGGTGGTCTGTCCCCTTTGGGTGAGGAGAGAGGAGCTGATGGAGGAGGGGTCTTATTCACGAGTGAGGGTAAGAGGGAGAATGAGATTGCATTACTGCAGTCTCTGCAGTAATGCTCTTCACCGTTGTGGTGAAGAGAGAACTGAGCCAAGAGACAAAGCTCTCAATTTACCGGTCAATCTTCCTTCCAACCCTCACCTATGGTCATGAGCTCTGGGTCATGACCGAAAGAATAAGGTCCCGGATACAAGCGGCCGAAATCAGGTTTCGCAGGGTGGCTGGGCTTAGCCTCAGAGATAGGGTGAGGAGCCAGTTGAGGTGGTTCGGGCATCTGTTAAGGATGCCCCCTGGGCACCTCCCTTTGGAGGTGTACCAGGCATGGCCAACTGGGAGGAGACCCCGGGGCCGACCCAGGAGCCGCTGGAAGGATTATATCTCCCAGCTGGCATGGGAACGCCTCGGAATTCCCCAGGATGCGCTGGAGGAAGTTGCTCTGGAAAAGGACGTCTGGACCACCCTGCTATGCCTGTTGCCTCCGCGACCCGGACCCGGATAAGCGGCATCAAAATGGATGGATGAATGGAATTTATATTATCCACTATAATTAAAAAAATCTCTTCCACTCATCATAGCAGTTGAATTTGACGAGTCTGGTGAATGGCGGAACATATTTGTTTACACACATTTATCGTCTATCATCCGAGAGTGAATAAGTCCATTTATTATTTTCCAGTACAATTAGTACAAGATGACACCTTCCTCAACAGTTTACTTGTTGGGGAAGTTTATTTGTGACGTTTATTTGTGATTGTTCTGGTCGTTTGGCTATTGCAGATATCATTCTACTAATCAGGTCACATTTGTCCTCTACTGCCGCCTGGTAATTTATTTAAATAATTTCATGTTTCAAATGAAGGAAATAACCGCACTCTTATCTGTTGTGAACTAAATGTGCCTGATTTTACAATTGTGTAATCTATGCTTTTCAGTATTGACCAAAACAATACCAGCCAATGCTTGTATTTTCTTGGTTCATTGCATTCAATAGCCGGTGACAAATATACCGACTAACCCAGATACGATGAATAAGTGCAATTGGAGATGAGATAACACAACTAACCTGATACAACTGAAGGTTTGCTGCAGTATCTCAAAACACCACCAATGGTCTATTTCCATATCGACTGAATATCGGAGCAAATGCTTTGTGTATGTAGATATCCATATCGAAGCTGGTTGAGAGAATGCCAAGAGTGTGCAAAGCTGTCATCAAGGCAAAGGGTGGCTACTTTGAAGAATCTAAAATCAAAAATATATTTTGACTTGTTTAACACTCTTTACATCATTCCATATGTGCTATTTCATAGTTTTGATGTCTTTTGTCTATGTCTATTATTCTACAATGTAGAAAATAGTAAAAAAAATAAAAATAAAGAACAACCCTTGAATGAGTAGGTGTGTCCAAACTTTTAACTGACCTTTAAACACAATTTGAATTTCATGCATGAGAATGACTTATCGCACAGCGTAAGCAAAGAAATTACGGAGGGCCAAACGTGCCACGTGACTTGGTAATGTCTTACCCAGTTATGAATCATATTGAATTAATTTTAAAAGGGAATTAAATAAAAAATTCAGTTGGTAATTACATAAATTGATTTGAGATTGAAATGAGATTTTTTGTAAACTTCCAAAGACTTTAGTATGTGCGTGTGTGTGTGTGTGTCCCTCTTGAGACATACTGTACACCCCTGTGTCCACCTCCCCCTTCGAATCCGACCAGCCGACTCGTAACATTTGTCGGCGACAGCCACATCAGGGCTAAGGTTGTGTAGTCTGAGCCATTATCTGCCTGTTGAGTTCCTGCTCCTGGCTCTTCTCAAATAAAAGACCTGCATTTTCTGATATTCACCTCCGCCTCCATCTCCTTCATTTAGATCCAACTCATGAGCTCATTTGATAAGGCCTGTGTCCGTACTGGTGAAATCACAAGCTCAAGTTACAGAAATGTTTAACTTAATTCTGTGCTAAGATTTCAGGTGGAAAAATCAAAATCACTGCGACAGAACAGGCAGAGTAAAGACTGTAAGACTGTAATGATGCAAAAAAATGTATAGGAGATCTAATTATTTAGATTTATCTAATTTACTAGTTTATAATACTTCTAACCATCAATGAACACATATATATAGTGATAAAAAGCATAACATAAGTTGAAAAATTATTTGATGTTAAAATAGTATCTAAACAGCAAATTGTCTCGAGTTGAGAAAGTTCACTGTTCTAGCAATCCAGTGTAAAATTGACCTCATTGTGAAACCCCTGATCTATATTATTGAGTCGGAGCGCACTTTTTATTTTAATTATTAGAACGCACATGCTAAGAGCACCGGGGCTCGCACAGCCAGGAGCAACAAGTGTTGCTCCTAGCAACACTTGTAAAGATGTGATGTAGTACGTCGTGGTTTGTCCGGGATTGACATGGTTTCAAGCTCCCGAGTCCCGACAAAAATCAGTAAAACACTAAAATGTCCCGGTTTTCAACATTCACTACATTTCACCCCAATTAAATAATAATAAACGTATAATAATTGTCCCCCATCCTGATAAAAATGCATATGGTGCGTGCATAAGGCCATTATGGGCCATTCCATACATAAGCATATACATGTGCTCTTGCATGAACATTACAAAATAAAAAAATCTTGTCTATATTCAATATATTAAACAGATTAAATATTAAATATATATAAATTAAATATATTATTATATTAAAAATCTACATTAAAAATAACTATCTGGTATTGTATTATTAAAATATCTATATCTATAGAAAGTACTATTTTAGATGTAAATATTGGCATTGGTAGTTGTTCTGCACACGCACATGTATGTGCTTAGGCACGCACCATATGCATTTTCATCAGGATGGGGGACAATTATTATACATTTATTATTATTATAATTATCGCTTATGTTTCGTGGTGCATTTCTTATGTGGGTTAGGAAATGAGTGGGATAGAACATGATAAACGTCTATGTAAGCACTGAAAACAAATTAAATTGGGGTGAAATGTAGTGAATGTTGAAAACCGGGACATTTTAGTGTTTTACAGATTTTTGTCGGGACTCTGGAACTGCGACAATCCCGGACAACAAACCGCGACATACTATATCGCATCTTTACAAGCGTTGCTCCTGGCTTTGCGAGCCTCCGAAGCTGGTGAGCCCCAGGGCCCTGGCGCTCGCAGCGTGTGTTCTAATAATTTAAAGAAAAAGTGTGCTCTGACTCAATAAAATATGATATATTTTACAATATGTCCACTTGATTTGTCCACTTGAGAGCTCCACGGACCAGATTTTACGTCCATTAATCCCATCCTAATCCCCATGCTTCAAGCGGTAACAAAAATGGCGGTCATAATGTTTTCGTCTGGCTTGGTTGTCCCCGCCCCCAGGACCTGTCCCCGCCCCCAAGCATTTCTTCCTTCCCTGCACAAGTTACGAATTGTGTGTGACACGGCGCGGTACAACAGTCTCAAAAGGATCCACATGAATAGGTGGAGATTAACAAATATATTTCCATTTAAAAGTGCTAAATTGACCTACAGATGATGATATACGAGTTGTAAATTACAGGCACAGATATGGATAGAGTTTTACAGATACAGATAGAGTTACAGATACAAATCACTCTGCATTTGTTTGTGCATTGTGGTTTACGAATTGTGAATGCTTCTGGCTTCTGTTTTAACTCCATAGTGCACGCCCTCGTGAAAAATCGCCGCGTGACGCTGTCGCGAGCACCGCCATGACGTCATTTATGAAGCACGCAATAAACGACATTACGACTATAAACCAGGCTTATTGCAGAGGGAGCAATCTGGGCGCAATTTGCGCCCGCGATCTCAGCTGCGCATCCTTGTGCCACGTATGTTCCTCCAAATAAAACAGTGTTTTTATTTTAGATGTATTTAATTTGAATAAAATACATATAAAATAAAGGTGTGCCGAGACACAGATGCCGGAGAGCAACAGACGGAGCAGCAGAGCTCTCGGAGCGGCACACGGACAAAGCTCATTCACTTGCGCAAAAAGAGATGTATGTGGACGTGTGTGCACAACATTTTTATAAAAAATTATTTCTGCTGAAACACTGCACAAAAAATTTATAGACTGTCATTTTGGTGTCACTACCCTGTTACCCGGTGTGGTCCGCACCCCCGCATCCCCCTCGTGACGCCACTGCACTCCATGCACACAAGCTGCATTGGAATCATTTCCCAAAACAAGGCTCAAGTCAGACCATTCAGGTTTTTTTTGCATTAAATCTTAAAATAATACATTATAATTGAAAACAGGTGTATTTTATCTTACTCCGTTTCCTTATTGAACTAAACAAAAAAGCACTGTGCGTGACTGGGACACTTCTCAGTCACTCTTTGATGTCTTTTGAAGAGAATATGTGCTGACGATACACTGTGCGCTATAGTCGCAGACGGTGAATTTTAGATTAATAGATCCACTAAAGACATTACATTTCTGTTGTGATCACAGAGAAAAGGGAAAAACAATGTTTTTTTCTTGTGATGTAACAAAATTGAATTACTCTTTTGATAAATTGACTTATTTGACTGGACATTAAATATGAATATCAAATCAAAAATTGTTACAAACGTGCATAGTAGGTGGTTGGCAATTCAAATTCTAATCGCCATTTCTCCGATTTGAATTAACATTTTGGGTTGGGCGATATATCAATATAATATTGATATGAATTGTGATATAGTTAAAACGTGTCTTTAAGGCTGCATTACAGAAAAGTAATAACATTTTCTGAACTTTGTAGACTTATTATCAATGCCTCTACCTGCTTGGTCATAACGTACACATTACTCATGATTGTTTCTAAAATATGTATTATGTGTAAATTGATAGAGGTATTCTTCCAAAGAATATTGGGATATTTGATTTTGTCAATATCGGCTAGTCCTATTTGGATAATATTTGGATATTGTTGCGAATAAAACAAATCTTTGGAAAATGTAAAGCAATTCAAATTACCAATTATTATTTGAAAATTTGCATTAGTTACAAAATATGCATATTCGAAAATGAAAATGGAGTATTATATTTAAATGTTCATATGGTTCTATATTGTGCTTACAAGAGTTTGCAAAATGAATATGCAAGTGAATTTTCATTTTCCCCAATTTGAATTATCATTTGAATAAAGTGACGTGTCAACGCGATATGCGTCTCATGCAATAAGAAGAGCGATTAAGACGGAAAAATGTCATTCCAACATACAAACAGAATGAAAAGAACAGACATACAGAGCACTTTGACTATCCCTCATCGCAACACTTTTACTTTGAAACAGAAAGGCTTGCATTAGGGTCTGTGTACCTTCCGTCCAAAGCTGTGTTCAACTTGTTTGATTACAGGATAAACAAATATATATATATACAATGAATGATTTTGTTTTTCCGTTTTTCGTGTGAATTATAAAAACGGAAATCCATGTGCCTTTCCCGTTTTCATCTTCAAATCGGCAATTGGAATAGAAATTAAACCAATTAAACCATTAAGCCAGAAAACAACTTGTTCTTCGCTTTTATTGTTATATCTTATTATTATTGGCTATGTTTGCTATAGCCTCCAAATAAAAATTATGATGAAATGAATCTACTCTGAGGCAAATTTATCTTTCTTCATCTGTCCATTGTTCACACAAGCACATGGCTAATAATTATGCACAATGATGTCATCGGACCAGGCGCAACAGAGGGAAGATATGTCAGACCTCATGAACACGGATATCCTTCTTCCTTTCGGAGCAATGGGCGTTTGTTTTCGGGATAACAGGCTGTGGGACCAATGGGCTTTTGGTCCAATGGTACATTTTATGGACTGGCTTCGGAACAATGGAATGGCACCCCTCTTACGCTGTGCGCACCCAGACATGTGAGAGTGAGTTACTATGGTTACGGGGATGCTCTGTCTCTGTCACTCTGAAACTTTCTCGCGATCCCCCCCTCCTCTCACATCTACATAGTCTATGGCTGTTAGTCTTTATAATGCCATTAAAAAGCCATAATGTGGTTTTATCATAGATGGATAGGTCTAAGCAGCACACATGGGAATGAATTACAATATAATAGATTTGTGTATATTCTCACTTTTCCCGATGGCTTGAATAACTCGCTAGATTTGTCGCTCATCGCTTTTTAGAAATAACGTCGCTAAGAGGGTCTGAAATGTCTCGTGAGAAAGTCGCCAAGTTGGCAACATTACGGTGTGTGTGTGTGTGTGGGGTGAGGATAGTTTGCTGTAAATATTCAGTGGTTGTATGAGCTCAAAGTTAAAGGTGCAGTGTGTAGAATTTAGCAGCCACTAGCAGTGACGTTGCACATTACAACCAACTGAATTCCCCTCCGTGTCCATGGTGGTACAAAATGGCGACGTCCGTGGATGAAAATCTATGGTGGCCGCGAAACTCGTCAAAGTCCCTCTCTATAGCCAGTGTTTGGTTTGTCCGTTCTGGGCTACTGTAGAAACATGGCAGCATCCATGGAAGGAGCTCCAGCCCCCATGGAGATATAAACTGCTAATTGTAAGGTAACGAAAACACAATGATTCTGTGGACTTATGAATATTATATTCCATATTCCATTCCATTTCTGCCAAGTCCATTCTGCAAAATGCCACTAATTATACACACTGCACCTTTAAGTCAAATTAGCCCACTCCCCAATACTTTTTTTGTATATCCATCTAAATACCTATCTAAGCTATAGCAAGCATAGCCAAAAGCGAAAAACAAGTTGTTTTCTGGTTTTGGTTTAATCTCTATTCCAATTGCCGATTTGATGACGAAAACGGTTTTTTAATTCACACGCAAAACTGAAACACGAAATAATGCATAGTATATTTGTTTATTCTGTTCTCAAACAAGTTGAACACAGCTTTGGACGGAAGCTACGCTGACCCATTAGCTTTGTAACGCTACGTTCTAATTATTGTTCCGTTTCTCGTTCAGTATATACATTTAAACCACGGTTTTCTGCGCTAAAGTTCAAGCGTCACAGATATAATTGTATATATCTGATCGATATGAAATGCGTACATTTAACGAGACAGCCAGCGGTTACCTTTATATTTCGCTGGCGCCGTTTTGACGAGTTTCCTTCTTCCGGTCTATCTTTGTTTGTTGTTGTATATCGTAAACCCACGTATGTCGCCCCATACAGATTCGGAGTGTGTAGTACCACTGGTCTTCCAAGATCAGTCTGCAAGATAATATTAATATTTCTACGGCTATATAAAAGTGAGCTATTTCTTTTTTTTATGTGTTAGTTTTTATTTTTATTTTTTACAAATAGCATAATAATTTAAAATAAATTGTACAAAATAAATGTTTCTCTTCGTTCGAAGCGTTTTGTTTTGGCAAGAAAAAAAACCCCAACATCAACCGAAAAATATATATTTAAAATAGAAAATAGAATTTTAGATCAATTTAGACCCACCAGTTCAGCAAACGTCATACAATAAAAAGTGTAATGCGCAAAGTCTACCGGTGGGGGCAGTCCCCCATACGTCCACTCCGCGGGTAACGCATGAAGAAGGAGAAGCTGCGCGCGCACTGCGTAGTTCCCGGTGCATTCTGGGTAGCCGATATAAATCGGTTCGGCTTGTTTGTTTTTATTTTATTAGCAGATGTCCCTGCGGAAATGTCTTCGGGAACCGTAACATTACAAACTCCTGACAATGAAGGTGCGTACCGCGGTGCCGACTCGTTAGTCCTTTCCCCCACAATATTCTCAGTTAATCAAATAAACGTTGGTTCTTTCTTGACCATTTCAGGAACCAGAAGACAAACCTGCCCTTTGTACGGCTGCAAACGGGTGTATACGAATGCGGAGGCTCTGGACAGCCACACCAAGGACCATGACGTTCCTACAGAATCTGCTCCCGGTGAGCATAAGTGACCATATTTTCCCACATGCCTTTTCCATTTTCCATGCTTCATTCAAACCAAATCCACAGTGTGGTTTCTGCTTTATTCTGGGATTAGCATTGTCTTTGTCGCATTGTCGGACATTTATCTCCCCAGGGAAGGCGATGCGGTGCTCCACTCTCGGTTGCAACGGTTCCTTTCCCGACATGCAAAAACTGATGGAGCACATGAGGCACCATCACAAACCCAACATCTTCTTCTTGTGAGTTGCCGGCCAACATGGTGCGCAACAAGACCCACTTAGTTGAAATTGGAGTCATTCACGCTATCATTCTTGTTTTAAACCCCTTTACAGGTGTGAAAACTGCCGCGCCAAGCTCCGATCCTACCGCGGCTTGCTTACACATCTGCACACATGCTCCAAGGTTCCGCGGGGCAAGCAGCGGACTGTAGAGCCAATGGAGGTCCAGCCCCCGGCTACCGTGCTTGAAGAGCGACCGGGCACCTCTGTTGCGGCGGGTGAGAACCTAAGTGCTGAGCAGGTTACCCCGCTGCAAGGTACAGCTGATGCCTGTGTGCAAGTCTCTCGAATGCGAACTGTAGAACCTGCCCTAGCTGCTCTGTCTCAGCCAGACTCCACCGCCGTTAACCTCCAGGCTTCAGTGTGCTCGTCCAACCCAGAGTGCCTCTCCGTTCAGCAGCTTCAAGCTTCTGATACGCCTTTGTCTCCGTGTCGGGGCACTCGAATGGCTACAGATGAGCCACCTCCGCTCCAGGGCCAGGGTGAGGCCCAGTCCCAGGCACCGGTGTCATCACCTACTCCCCCTTGCTCCACGGCGGTTTGGAGGAAGAATCAAGGTCATCCTTCATGCCTAACAATAGCATCACGTGTGCAGTAAAATCCTGTTTGATTAATGGACAACCTTCAAAATAAAATGCGTGCTAGTATGTCATGTCATTTTCAAAGGGTTATGTTTTTCGATTTGGCAGCTCATGCAGATAAAAAAAAAGATTATATGGGGAATACTTTGGGAGAATTTGAAGGTCCTCGAGTTGTTTTTTGACCCAGTAATCGGTCCAAACAAAAATTTCGTTTTTGTCCTGCTTCTGACAGGCCTGTTGGGCAACAGCCGCATCCTGTGGGAACACACCAGGGGGCGCTACAGGTGTGTCCAGTGTAGCCACTCTGTGTCCAACCGCAAGGAGATGACCGCCCACATAAACGCGTATCACAGAGGTCCCCCTGAGAGCAAGCCGACGGACGATCCCGACGAACATGTTGTGAACGCCTAGCCTCCGATAGCGATGGTGAAACATGCATCGTATCTGGTCACACTGGAATCTGGCTCACGTAATTGTCAACTGTGCAAAAGTCAGGACATAGATTGTGTCGTTAGAAGCGGTGATTTCAAATCCTTGTTTGTCAGTCACTCTATGAATTTGTTGTTCACTAATGAGTCAGATCAGCTGTTGGATGTCTATACTAAAAAAATAAAGCATTCAGTGACTGATTTTGAGAAACAACAGCTTAGCGGTTAATTTAACGACCCAGAATAGAACGCAAGCTGGTTACATTTCCACTTGTATTTAACGCAGCCTGCGCCATCCTTTGATTTACATGCAGTCCAAAATGCACGTCATCAGGTTACGCGTTACATACGCACCGAACAGCTGAAGCGTGATAGATATAGATATATACCTATATCTCTATATATATCTATATATCTATCTATATCTAGATATAGATAGAGAGATAGATATATACAGTGGTGTGAAAAAGTGTTTGCCCCCTTCCTGATTTTTTTTTGCATGTTTGTCACACTTAAATGTCTTGGGGATCAAGATGTTTTCTGGCAAAAATGAGACGAGCCTTAATGTTCTTTTTGCTCAGCAGTGGTTTTCGTCTTGGAACTCTGCCATGCAGGCCATTTTTGCCCAGTCTCTTTCTTATGGTGGAGTCATGAACACTGACCTTAACTGAGGCAAGTGAGGCCTGCAGTTCTTTGGATGTTGTTGTGGGGTCTTTTGTGACCTCTTGGATGAGTCGTCGCTGCGCTCTTGGTGTAATTTTGGTCGGCCAGCCACTCCTGGGAAGGTTCACCACTGTTCCATGTTTTCGCCATTTGTGGATAAT
>OMKR01111738.1:0-13002 GCA_900302355.1 Cyttopsis rosea | reverse complement strand
TTATATTAAGAGAAAATAATTTATAAAATATAATATAATTTATTGCTCTGCTATTTGGGGGTCCAGCCCTTGTTCAGATTTTGTTCAGATATTTATTATTATTATTATTCTCCTCGCCGTTCTCCGGCTGAAAGTGCCTGGCGCTCAGAAACCGTAAGACCCACGGACACGAAACCAAAGGATTGTATTCGGCGCCGTCCAGACGTGCTGTGGTCCAGGTTTGATTCACAACGGACCGTATCTCTAGGAGGGGTTAGCAGAAGTAGCGGAGCACAGCGCTCTGCTTTTTTGGCTTGTTTTCACATCGGCGCAATTGCTGCCACTAACCTGGGCCCCGTGCATTGCTGCCGGCAGCTATGTGTTATATTGAGGTAAAGTAAAGCCAAAAATAAAGCCATGTTGCACACGGTTAGATAGGACTGTGCTGCAAAAACAGCCTTGTTCGGGACACAGCGAGCGGTCAAGTTTTTTGTTTGTTTTTCATGTGGTTTCATCTTCGAAGCTTTTTAATTTCTTAATCATTTTGAGAAAAGTATGACTGACCAGGATGTTTTGGATCTCGTCGTCGCGGCACTTGACGTGGTAGAGCACCATGTCCTGGGCGATGTCTTTCCGGTTCTCCAGCTTGTTCATCTTGTCATAAGTGTCTGTGTTCAGGACCGACCAGCCCAGGAACTGAGTCAACGCCTGGGACCAAGAAAGGAAGCAGGATAGTACAGGAAAACCATGTTAAGATGCACATCCTTCAGTATTTCATCTAATGTCATGATCATGATCAATTTTGCCCTGCTATTCATTCATGGACCCCAATTTGGGAACCCCCAATATTATCTGACAATGTGTGTGTTGTGCGATTATATTTAGTTGTGTGATGATATTTAGGGGCATGGCGCTGTATCCACACCTCCATGAGCTGCTCGTCCTGCTCATCAAAAGGCTTTCCATCCTTCCTGTTGTAGAACGTGGCCACGCCCACGATCTCTTCCTTTTTGTTGACGATCGGAAGGGACAGAACGTTCTTTATGGTCCAGCCGCTGCTGTCCAAGGCCTCCGACTGGACAATGGGAAAGCAAAGATACGTTGACGACCAATTCTGATTTCTGTTGGGTTTAGCGGCGTCTGACCACTGAAGCGGTTACCTGGAATTCGAACATCTCTTCAGCCGGTGCGTTCATGATGTTACAGATCTGCAGCGAAAAAAGCGACGTCAAGTAAGGCGACGGGTGAGGTTGGTAGGTAGGTAGGTAATAACTTCATGAACAGGACTCACAAATCCGCTCTCAGCAACGTAGGTGGGCAGGCCGCTGCTCAGCGCCCAGTGGTCTGCTGGAGGACCTCTGCAAGGTGGACAGTTAAGTTAGCACATACCTCGGGTCAAAAGAGGAACTTTTTTCATTTTCACAAGCTTAGCGCTTCTGTAAAGGCCAAAACAACACTCGAGTGGTCGCTCTAGGAACAAAAGAGTTAGAAATTCATGCTTCTAAAATTGGGTTTCCTTAAAGTTGTGACGTGTCGAATTTAGCGGCATCTAGTGGTGAGGTTGCAGATTGCAACCAAGTGAATAAAACTCCCGTCACCCTCTCCTTCCAAGCGTGTAGGAGAAGCTACGGTGGCCGTGAAACTCGCGAAAAACCCGAAAGTCCCTCTCTAGAGCCAGTGTTTGGTTTGTCCGTTCTGGGCTACTGTAGAAACATGGCAGTGCCACATGGCGGCCTCCGTGGAAGGGGCTCCAGCCCCCATGTAGATATAAACGGCTCATTCTAAGGTAACGAAAACACAACGATTCATATTTTCATGGGATTATACACTAATTAATACATACTTATGAATATTATATTCCATTTCTGCCAAGTCCGTTCCGCTAAATGCCACTCAATTCTACACACTGCACCTTTAACTACCTGCTTGTAATATGGCTGTGTACATTGGTTGATGTAGACAGAGGATTTACTCACGGTATTACTTTAATGTCTTCTTTTCCATGTAATATATAATCAATCACTTTGTAGAATATCACTTCCTGAGTGGAAAATAAAATAAACAAATGAATGTTGGAGAAAACAACCTGCCAAAGGACAAAGAGCCTGAATGGTGTCGGCGGTTTAAAACGTACCCTTCCATCAGGAGTTACAGGGCCTGAGTACGGAGCTTGTTCTCCCATCAACACCGGCCAGATGTCGAAGAACTCCTGGAGAGTCACAGACGCAGAAAAACAAATTCAGGAAACCGAAATGTCATAATAAGGACGGCCACAACAAAGACCCAGACCCGCCGGGCCTACAGTACACCACCGCCCGGTACCTTCTCCTTGGTCATGTCCAGCAGGCCCACAGAGTAGCGGTCGCAGTTGAGGTAGGCTCGGACTGTGTACAAAGCTTTGTGGAACTGTCGCTCGATGTCCGTCAGCTCTTCAAACACCTTGTGGGCTGACCACAGCAGGAGCTGGATGAAGGAAACCAAAGAAATGACGTTTGAATAACTCGATTGTGGAAAACACGTCAAACAACAACTGGGATGTGTGGTGGGCCGGTGGGCCGGTGGACCAGCTCACCTGTCCTTTACGCGTCTCACAGTTGTGGAGGTAGCTCAGGTGGTAGATCTTCAAGTTTAAGGTGGCAATTTTCAGGTACTTTTGGAAAAGCTGGAAGACAAAACAAAGTTGATGTGATGAATGTTACTGTGGTGGCGTCTCCCACGAAGAGTTTTTCCCCCTAAATGACAGGTTCTTCCTCAGCCGCGAAGGGTTCGAAAGCCAAATGGAAAGTCCTGAAGAATTTAGTGAGATCATTCTTAGGAAAGGAAAGGGATTTGGAGGGATACTACACCATTATAATCAGGATAACATTACAGCGTTATAATCATGCCAGGTCCACCTTAAAGGCATCTTTTTGCATCTTCACCGGAGTCATTTATTCCCACTGGTCGCTTCTGAAAATATGAGAAAATGTGCCCTGGTTTTAATATAATTCAAATAAATAGCATCGTACCGCATCGTTCAACAAGTACTGGACGATACAGTCGGATGCTATTTTAACACATGGATTAGTTACGTGTGACTGCAATGACATCATTACACCTGATGGATTAATGATCTGACGTGACCAACACACTGCGTGGGATTTTAATGATCCACAAGATGGCCGACAGGGAATCCCCTCCCAGGTAAATCAGGCGTGGAAAGTAATTGAGTAGTTCCACTCGCATATTTTTACTTAAGTAGATCTTTGTTCTTCTACTTTTGTGGTTCCGATCCAGGAGGACTTACTTTTGCTGTGTTTCATATCAAGTACTTTAATCCTATTACTTGGTATTGACTGGAAGACTTGGAACTGTTTTGTTAGGGTATTTATACTTTATTCTATACTTTATATTATACTTAATTATAGCATATGAGTACTTCTTCCAATGCTTTTCAAAAGTGGATAAGGAGCTTGGCATTTAGTTTTTTTTACCAAACTGAAAACCGCTTATGTTACCTTCAACATGTGTCTATTCAATGACTTTTAGAACTCTTAGAACACTCCTATAACACTATAACTGCCCCAATGGTAATTATGACCTAATTATGAGATTTATGTAATATTTCAAGTATTTCTTTCTTTTATATTGACACAGGAAGAAGTGCATCTATATTTACAGATGTATCCTGCGTATGTGCATAAGCAGGCCGATCGGTGTGTGAATGCTGTTTATTTTGGGCGGGAAACTCACATCTTCGTCCTCGGCGGTGAAGGAGGATCCCGTGGTTTTGTTCAGAGCCATGATCACGGCCACCAGGTCTTTCCCGTTGAGGATGGGAGCCGCCAGGACGCTGCGGGTCTGGTAGTCCGTCAGCTCATCCACGAAGGTGCTGAAGTACTGGTTCTGAAGGAACAGGAAATGCGTGGTTTTAGAAACTGCTAGGCACACCAAGAGGCATTTAAGCAATATCTTCAATCATATATTTTGAGGAATTTGCGTCCTTGACAATACAGTAACATCACACACATCCGGGATCCAATTTTCAAAATTCTAAATATATTTTCGATTGATTTATCGATCAACGACTGTTTTTTTAAAGTACGCCCAATGGATGGATGAATGGATCTGAGAAAATGGTTTTCTATTGAAATGTATTATTTACACAGCGGAAGAATGCTCACAGCCAATTCTTTTTGGAATCCGTTCTCAATAGGCTGCTATCAAATGATCCAGAAGGGGCTCTTCCGACTTTTTGTGAATATATTATGTAAGTCCCTCAAAACTAAAAAGTGATCAAATTCTTTTATAGAAATGACTTGAGGTAACTGTCTATGTTCAAAGTTTACATGGGTGAACTAAAATGTGGGAATCAGGACTATTCAACACAAACCAATCAAGTAAACACATGCAAATATCTTAATTTTGCAATATATATTATGTTAGGATTTTCAAAAAACAAAATATTTTGCCTTTACCTTGTAGGCATTTACTGTTTTTAAATGCATCTGGGCAGGAAAAATAATAATAAATTTGAACTAGATTTGATCTGTTTGAAATTCCTGCTGACTAAATGCAACCAGCCCATAATCCACAGCTCCAGCAAGGCCTGATGGGATATGGAAATAAATGGATTATGTCTAACAAGGGATTTATGTTACACCTCATCCTCACAGTCTGTGACAGATACGCACTACTACTGCTTATTCCTTATAAACGTATTTAATAATTACTTAAATGATCAATGGTCAATCAAGAGATAATTTGTAAATTTCGTGAGTAAAATAAAATAAAATATGATGCACAGACCAATAGCTGTTAAGCGAGGACAGACCTCTGGCACCAAGGGCCACGTGGAGCCTGCACCAGACCAGTAAAATATCGTTGATCGAGAGCATCGAGTATCTTACCGATCCACAGCTACCTCCCTCATAGTGCCTCTCTAAATTTAAACCGGTAACATTAAATTGAGGTTAACCAATGCACTTTGCAGGAATATTTGAGTACCTAATTTCAATCATTCATTTGATATACCCTAACTAAAATAATATATTTTTTTACAAATATTTATTGCACAAGCTGTGATTGATTAATGTATAAAAACCGATGTTGAGTGGTGTTTTTTCCCTCGCTTCACTCCGTTATATGGCATTGAAAGAAATGGGAAAACACCGGTAGAGAAAATGCATCCATGTCAACAAAACGTTAAAACCATTCAGTCCTTTCAGTTGCATAATACATTATTCTAAAATAACTCTCTTTGTCATTAAGCTTTTTTGTCACTATTTGTCGTTTAAGCTTGACATCGGCCCAATAAATGTACGGTACACATAGCCGCCCTACGAGAGGTGGGGATGGCGTCTTTCTTTTGTACTTTGCGTCCACGGTCTGCTTTGCCAAACAACGCCATAGGGTTGTTATTAAGGATTTATTTTTAAAGTATTATAAGATTTTCCGCTGTATATCGTAGGCCTAAAACGTCACACCACGCGGTACGGTACGGTAACTACGACAGTGGTTCTCAACCCTAATGGGACCCGGTGTATTACTGGTTCTACCCTCCCAGATAGGGAGGGTAGAACCAGGGTCCGGGGACCGACCATTGTTCCCACGGTCCATTGTTCCGAAACCCCAATAGTCTATAGGTATAAGGTTTGAGAGGTTAGGGTTAGGGTGTCGTCCATGTCCAATGGAACATTTTTCGGACTAATGGGGCGTCGGAACGACGGCAGGGCACCGATAGTTCATGGATTTCACCTGTAATCGGGGTCTGAAGATCTAAATCCATCCCTACTATACAACGTGAAGGCCAGGAGGACGTGTGGTCCTGAAGGAAGGCTGGAGTGGAGAACCGCAGAACTAAGAGCTTAAATGCGCTTAAGGTACCCTGGTTGAATGGCCCCCGTTGGCCCCACCTGACAGGGTCCGGGGCCCTACAGCTTTTTTTTTGTCTTACCTCTGAGACGTCTTTTACATTAACGGTCTTCTTGGTCTGGGCCACGTGGCCGACTATTCCGAGGTCCATTGGGAAGACGATCTCGGAGTCCGGAGGAACCACGCAGTCGTCCAGCTCGGACTTGTCGGTGACGTTGAAGAGCCTCGTGGCCAGCTCACCGGTGCCGTTCCGCTGCCGGTACATGAACAGGCTGCAGCGGTCGGCGTGGAGGAGCGCGCTGATTCTCCTCAGGATCTTTAACAGCACCTTCTCCATGTTGACGTTTTCCTGCATGTCTTTGATCACCTCGTACATGATTCTGCTTTCTTCGACCTGGAGAGCGGGAGGAAAGACGTTAGATTTCGGTTTGTCCTATAGTTATCCGAGACGTTAAACCGGCTTCGCAAACCCGGAAGCGCGGTCACCTGGCTGAGCTCCTCAAACTGGCTGAAGTCGACCTGCTTCTCAGGGAGTCCCGACACCTTGGAGATGGTCCCTGGACTCAGCTTCTTGGCAAAGTAGGTTTTTGCGAACGCTGGGTTCCCGTCCAGGAACTTCTTCACGTCTTCCTGTTGCACGCCCATGCTTCCTTCTCCTTCCTCTTCCTCTTCCACCAAACTTATTTACCTTTTTTTCGCTCAGGGATAAAGCTTCCTACTCGATCCAACAACACGACTCCGAACAAGCTACCCCCAGGATCGTTTTCGAAAGTCCCTCTGAAACCAAAGCGGAACCGAGTCACAAGAAAATTAATTAAAATCAAATCGACGAAGGAGGAAAATATCTAACTAAATAAGTAAAAAAAATAATAAAAATGTATATATTTTTTTGTTAATAATCTCCACTAAACCGACCCCTAAATCAGTCCAAACCCTCCCTGACAGTGACGTCTAACGAGGGGGAGCATTCAAACGCATATATGTACAAAGTGACCCCCCTGGAGCGCTGAGCGAATGAGACGGAGCCCTGAGTCGTAGGCGGCGGAGAGGGCTGAGCGACTGAATCCAAGCAATCCTTCTGTCATCAGCACATCGTGCTGAAGGTTAGCGGGGATCTGCCGGCGCTAAACTGGTCAGCTGACCGCCCGCTAAGTGCTGCCAGGGGCCACCTGACCCAACCTCAACCCCGAACCAACCTCGACGGCGGGACTTTCACACACGGTTCCGGGAGAATTCTGCGGCGGCGTAGGGCGGAGAAATGAATCTGAAATGAATAGATCACTACTATTCGAATGAATGTTAAGGTACCACATACGGTCAGAGACGTACAATCCAAAGGGCCCCACAGCTCTAATTTGCCACTTGCCTGTATATTGTAAATATTATACTGTATACTGGATATACATGTATATTAGACAATAATAATTAGGGTGTAGTACCATGTTGTGGATGTTATGAGACAAGATTATAGATATATAATTTGTTCTCCTCTTCATACGACACTATTTATCTGTTACTATCTCCCACACACGCAGACACACAAGCTCTTTAAGTTCTTATTAAACCCGGCCTCCTCAGGCATAAGCCCTATTTAGTTAGGCCACTAGCTGATTATCTCAGCACCCGGACCCCGCATCGCTCTCCTCTCTGCTCTTCTTCGGTCAGTGATCACACCCGTCTTCACCGTGCGCCCACATTGTGGACGGACCTCGACATGCTGGTCACACTGTGCGGCGGCGGGAGATGCCGACTTGACCCTCAGTTGTTTGACGGCGTGGGGAGTATTGAGAAATTCACAGTGGGGATAATTGAGGAGACCGTTTTATTTACGGTCAGAATTATTTCAATCGAATGAAAAAAGATACAAGAACACGCACACAATTATGTGAAAAGAGTTGGGTAAATATATATTGATACGAATCAAAAAGTTAAAGAATGAAAAATAATTATAATGAGAAAAAAAACAAAGATCGAGGCTTAGAAAAACAGAGAGAAAGAGAGACAGACAGACAGACAGACAGACAGACAGACAGACAGACAGACAGTCAGTGCTGCGTAATCCCTTCATTGAGAGCAGGACCTGCCTATATTAAGGATCCATAACCACCTTAAACAAAAGGTCAGATAGATAATCTGCTGCTGCAATAACACATTACGCCAAGATGCTGCGAGACTGGGAGAGAACTGGAAGAAAACACATGGCAAGCACTCTTTACCATGGAGATGCGTGTGCATGATGAGATACAGCACATCGGCCTATTCACTAAACTGGACTACATTGAATACGATGAACACCCAAATTCAACACCAACAAATGCATACAGAGCAGAATTGGGCCGAATTAGGCAATTTGTTTCGCACACACACATATACATACCTTACACACACTCCCTATCCCTATAAATCCCTATAAATCCCTATACACACACTCACACAACCACACGTATGCCAAGACATGCATGCTTGTGTTTGTTATTCCGTTTCCCTTCATTCCTGTTATTTGATGTCTCCTTTGATGCTGTTCCACCAGCCAGCACTTGAATTCATGCAATAACAAAACTTTAATTTCTCTTTTTGAGAAACTGCCTCTGGCCACCAGCACCATAACATCGCAGTACTGTCATTGACCACAAGATGGCAGCAAAGTCGTGTTCTCTGTGGCCGGACAACCCACCACACAAAGGTAAACTCTAACCCTGGGTGGGGTTAGGGTTAGATGTTCCTTGTTCCAATTTGTTGGAAATCAATCCATCAACCAATCAATCAATCAATCAATCAATCAATCAATCAATCAATCAATCAATCAATCAAATAAATGACTTGGAGCTGGAGTCTAGATGTGGTATCTGACATAGGAGGAATCTGAAACACGGAGGGTTAATGTGAACATGCAGTTTCGGTAAACTGTTCCTTTAATTCTTGTCGTTTACCGATGTCCCAGAAGCGTCTCCGAAATAAAACATTCTCCCACCAGAGTAGATTCAAAAACGTGTTTCTGCCCCGAGGAGCCATGTTTACCGTAGTTATTCGGATGAATTCCACATCAGGTTTAAGTCCAGTGGCCCCTGTGAACCTCTCTTGAGCAATCCAGAAAACACAGGATTACACAGACGTCCCCAGTCTCACTGTTTTGAAACAGAGGAATGGAGTTTGAACGTAGGTCTCGGGGGTTGTTCTTCTGTGCACTCAGACGTTGCACATTAGTCTTCTCTGTTGAATAAGATGACACTATGTATGTATATTGCAATGCACATGTGTCCATATGTGAACATGTGTACTCAATTGCACTCGCCATCCCATAGTTACATAAAGGCCTAATTGTTTTTACGGCAAGTCTTTGGCGGGTTTGAGCGTAGAAGCCAGATTACAGTCAGGATTTCAACCCAACAGGATTAACTCTCGATTTAAGCACCTTATTTAGTTCCCAGCAATGAAAATCAGCCGTAAGCCGGTCTGTAACATGTGTATATAAAGGCCGGTTCCCAAACCAGAAGCATCAGGTGACTAACCTCATCCAAGGGATCCACTGTCGCTTATTTGACTGAAAACACACAGGTAGGGAAGGAATATGTCAAACTTATTGCGTAGTTTAAAACAGCAGCCGACATTTTAATTGCACTTATCTAAATCGCCACGACTTTGATAAATCAGCAGATCAGCATGACTTCGATATCGTCCGTCTGGATATGTTTAGCCGTGTTTCATGCAAATGCAAATGCAAAAAAGTTTTATATCCCAAATATTGTTGTCTCAAACTAATTTAATTTCATGTATGTGGAGAATGCATACAAAATAGATCCCTGTTTAATGGGAAAATATCCTGGTCTTGACTTTTAGAATTTAAAATCTTTAGAAAAAATTTGGAATCTTTAGATTTGTGTGTAGTATACATCGTGGGTAGATCTAGATACAATGGATAGAAACAATAAAGCTATTTTATTTATCCCTGGGGGGAAATTTATTTATTTCTAGGAGGTCGCTATGTCCAATATTTGATTTTCTGTGTAAAAACGGTATTATCTATTTTCAAGAAACATTATTTTAACGTAGTTCTTATTTGTATTTGGCATTTGGTGTATTATGACTTGACATGCCACTTCTGATTGTGGCTGTGGAAGCTGTGGAAGCTGTGGAAGCTGTGGAAGCTGTGGAAGCTGCATTTTCAACATCATCGAGCACTTTAACTTGCAAGCGCTCTCAGGAAGCAAAACATTTCTTGCCTCCAAAATGCAGACCCGTTGTATGCTCCCTTACAGTCTCTCCTAACTTGGACTATGCATTCCGGTATTAATAGCGTACCTGTCTATGATGTCTATGAAGGAAAGCAAGAAATGACACGATGGCCGAACTGACCTTGAATGACTTGGTTTCTCATCTCATTTCGGTTGTCGGTTCATTCATCTCTATGGGGACGGATGCTTCTACGCTTACGCTACTCTGAGAAATGCTGCTTTTCGGTGCATTTTAGAATGGGACTCTGCAAGCCGGCCCTGCTGCTGCTGCTGCTGTCCTGCGTGGAGTGCGGCCTGTCGGCGTCCTGCGTCGTGGACAGCTTCGCGGTCAAAGAGGACTTCGACCCCAAGAGGGTGAGAGGCTGAAGATAGATAGATAGATAGATAGATAGATAGATAGATAGATAGATAGATAGATAGATAGATTTGGTCCTGTAAACTCATGTTTCCCATGCAAATATAGCCCTTTGAATTGAAAAAGTTGAGACAGAGAGCGATAGATGATGCATTTTGAGTGGAAGTAAAGCATGGTTCTCACACTCTCCTTCCCTCGGCTGCAGTATGCAGGGAAGTGGTACGCGCTGCAGAAGAAGGACCCAGAAGGTCTGTTCCTGCAGGACAACATCTCAGCAGAATACACCATCGATGACGACGGAACCATGACCGCCTCCTCCAAGGGACGCGTCACTCTCTTTGGGTGAGAGTTTTATCTTTTATTATTTTATTATATATTATTTTATTTTATTTTATTTTATAATAATTATATATAATAATAATAATAATAATAATAATAATAATAATAATAATAATAATAATCTTACAAAATATCACAATAATTCCAACAAAACCACTACAATTCAAACCCCATACATCTCAAATCCTGTCCTGTGTTAGGACAAGCAGTGTGTTTGAGCAAAGAGACATTCTTGGCTCTGGAAGATTAGGGGTGTTTCGGTGCAGGGTTTAGAGAGGCCTATTACCAGAGTCAGAGGTTATGGTCGGTCAGCCCCCGTTTGGTGAGAAAGAGCTTGTTGACATTTGGGGATTTGGCGATGTGAGCTCCACCCAGAGATTTTAGATATAGCACCGTGCTATAATATTCCAGAAGCACATTCTGAACAGAATTAAGTACGAGCGGTGCTTTCCCTGGATTACAGAGGATAAGGAGGATAACGCAGGTCGCAAAGGTGGAGTTACCAAAACTTGAGGTTAAACCCTTCAACAGAGAAAAACCTTGTACAGGCAAAATTCCATCCATTTACCTCCGAGTGAGGAGGTCGGCGTTTGCAGGGGGCCGAGTTTGACCGCTCGGGAAAAAGGGTCAGAAATCTCCCCAAAACACCACCTGAAGACCTCATGACCTTGAAAACACTTTAGTAAACTTAACACTGTGATGCAGTATCAATAACTTTTGAAAATTGGAGATTTGTGCGATTTTGACAATTTCGACGATTACATGACAAAATGGCTCAGAAAAACCCACTTATCTTCAATGAACCTGGACATCACATACATATTCTGAATGGTCTGGGGGTCTAGATTCTGTGTCTAGAGTTTCATGAGGCTGATTATCCTAGAGGTCACAAAAGGTCATTTTATACAGCAAGGTCAAGTAAAAAAATGCTGTCATCAGATTGAAATGTTTACTATTAGGACAAATTTCATCCCACATGACTGCAATTGGACTCTTTGGATTCACAAGAGTCTCAGCTTTGTAGCAATACCCACTTTATACAATTCCATGGCTGTTTAGGTACAACAGTGTGCAGAAATAGGGGAAAGAAAAACAACAAATTTTCACTGCGTGCAGAGCTCTTTAGGACCCTGAAGCTAACTTACCATGGCGCTAATCAATGCATTTAAAATCGTATTGAACCTATATGTTTTATTTAGGTTCTCTCAACTTAAAATGTGCATCTTTATTTCTCAACACCTCAGAAATATCGGTTTTACAAATTTATGCCAGTTGATCCAATGATGTTTTCTTCCACATAATACTGGATTCAAAATAATGTCAAACTTTCAATTTTCCGTCATTTTATTTCATAATAATTCACTTTAATGGAAATCTGGGTGATCTCCTTGCAGCTTCTGGGTGGTGTGTGCTGACATGGCCGCTCAGTACACCGTCCCAGACCCCGCCACGCCCGGAAAGATGTTCATGGACTACCAGGGACTGGCCAGCTACCTGTCCAGCGGAGGTCAGACACACACACACACACACACACACACACACACACACACACACATTGTATTTATTTCCTTATATTGTAAAAAAGAAACACACTTGAAGACACCCCAAACCCCTCCCCCATCCCTTCCGTTCAGGCGACAACTACTGGGTGATCGACACCGACTACGACAACTACGCCATCACCTACTCCTGCCGCACGCTGAAGGAGGACGGCAGCTGCGAGGACGGCTACGCCCTGGTGTTCTCCAGGAACCCCCGTGGCCTGCCGCCCGCCATGCAGCGCACCGTGCGCCACAAGCAGGAGGAGATCTGCATGGCCGGCCAGTTCCAGCCCGTCCTGCAGTCCGGAGCCTGCTAGAAGGAAGGGGGCCCGCCGGGGGGGAGCATGAGGGTGGCGCTGTCGAAGGCGGCTGGCAGGAGGCTTGGTGGCTGGACAGAGAGAGAGAGAGAGAGAGAGAGAGCAATAGAGTGCTTGGGTTGTGTATGTGAAAGTGAATCCATCCCTGTGTTACCTCAGCCCTACTTTCCCTCAAAGTATTTTTTTTTTCATTTAATTTTGGCTCCTATGTTACCCAACGTTCCCTTATTTTTGACTTTATTTTGAAAAACATTTTATATAATATTTTGAAATTCAGGGAAAATTATTTTTTTTGTGTTCCGCTTGGCTGACCCAATGTTGATTCATTAGGTTTACTGAACCCCTGGATCACCCAAATGTGCACGTTTCAGCAATAGGTGGTCGGT
>OMKR01111733.1:1696-18334 GCA_900302355.1 Cyttopsis rosea | reverse complement strand
GCTGCATGGATGGATTATTTACTTTGCCACATGGATAATTGTGATCAGATGCAAAACAAGCGCAAATTGCACTCTGCAGCAAAACTTTATGGGCGTGTTTGTGCTGTGTCTGTTGTGCAAACAGACAACATTTGACCCATGATGACCCCGGTATAATGACAATCAATAATTCAGTTGCTAATTAACTAGCTCGCTAATACCTCACCCTTGTTATATTGTCCCAAACAAAATAATGCTCTCTTTCTTAGCTGGTAATTTTCATCTTGTCATGGACATACATCTTTAATTAACCTTTGTAAAACAGATGGAATGAGCTCTTAAACCATGCAGAGTAGCAAACAGGAAAAGCATCAAAATGACACGTGTAGGCATGCTGGCTGGCACATCCGTCAAGAAAGTAATGGGGCACTTCCCCATTGGAACAGTCAGCACTCAAAACAGGAGTGGTACTGAAAACTTATGGAAATAGGGAGCAAAGCCTGCAGAGCTAGTTCTGTGTCCACGCCCTCTATTTAAGCTGCCAAATTTACATGTCTGCTTCATTGTTCAGTCATTGTCTGCTGCATTGCTGCTCCTGTTGCTAATCTCATGCAATCTCAAATTTCCATCAGTCTCGTTGATAGATGCACCTGATCACAAAGTCTTTACTCGCATGCTGCAGTATGCGAATAGTGCCGGGATGACATACAGTACTCTATCTCGTGAAATATCGTAGTATGCTAACATTGCTCACCACGCTGGAAAGCGCATTCCACGATGCATTTTTAGGGCGGTTTACGCCGGTAAAAGTTCCTCTGCAGTGTCATCAACCCTCAACGTGCAGAAAGGAAGTGGCGCTGTTGACAATGCAGTATGTCCGAGAAGCCATCAATCTTTTTCTTCACCTACTAGAGTAAGCTGGACATCAGTACGAACATGTAGTATGTGTCTCACATAGTTATCTTATGGTAAATGTGGTGTGTTTACATGTTTTCTAGTCATACAACTCAAAGCATGTTAAAGTGCATATCACACATTTATTGCAGCGGCAGCTGTGAAAGGTGCACGCCAACTCAACGAGAGCAGTAAGACTAAGTGTCTAGCTCAAGGACACTTTAGCACACTACCAGGACCGGGGACCGAACCGGCAATCTTCCGACCACTAGATGACCCGCTCTACCTCCTGAGCTACTGCCCTCTTAAGTAAAGCCACACAGCTATATGGCCAGGCCTCATATCGTTGCTCAGTAAATCCATACGGCCGTGCAGTCCTGCACCACATTAGTGCTCGTTGATAAGGCTTACGGCCATGTGGTCAGGCTCACATAGTTAGCTCTACATCTGCTAGTTGCTGTGGTTATGCTTGCTGCTGCAGGTGGCTGCTCCACCTTTTGTGCACACATCCCATTCATACAGTGCTTGAAGTGGAAAGAAATATGGGCCGGTACTCCCCTTATAATACCAGTTGCCATTTAGGTTGGAATTTCAGAGCTAATAACAGACTAGATATCACAGCAACATATAACGTTAACGGTGAACAACATTCCCTTTGTATAGATAATTATTTATTTTAACACGTATAACGTTGTTTTGAACGACTCTTTAGATTTGATGTTACGTTAACCTGGGGATTACCGACACGAATTAGAGTTTTGAAACTTACCGTGGAACGCAGCATCACTTCCTGCCGTCTCTCGACCCGATACAAACTGGCAGCGCTTTCTAATCCACCTGAAGCAGAGAGCGTGGGCAGCAGCCTTTATCAACGATGGCACCAGAACTATTGGAATAGATCTAAAGAAATCCCCCGTCCATGTCCATTTATGGTCAATGACGTCATGGCAACCCAGAGCCAGAACTCGCAGCTTGTGTGTTCTAAGAATTAAAAGAAAAAGTGGGCTCCGACTCAATAAAGTATGATATAGAGGGTTAGAAGACATGGCCATCGTCTGACACGAGGGAAGACTGTGAAGGTGAAATGAGGCAACTCAGATACATACAAAAACCGGTGAAAACAATAATATAGTTAGGTCAAATGTCCCAAGTAAAGCAAACGCTGCTGTGTTGCTGCAGGCATGGTGGCTGTACCCCTCTAAGAATGGCACTTGATGTTCCCTTAGACCGATCAGAGTGACCAGAATGGAGGTCTGTGATCATGTCCAGGAATGTTCCTCTTGTCTATACCCCAAACCGTCAACTTGGTACTGCAAACGGTGTCTCACCCCTCCCTGTTTCCAAAAGTTGATAAACCATGTCAGCAGGATGAGCATCAATGAGGCAAGTTAGCAAAGAATCTGGAGATTGGAGAAAAGACACTGGTAACCACAGGATTAAGACAGGAGATTTTAAATTTGCCATTAATGTGCATCGTCTGACAGTAGACAATATGACCCACTTCAGGACCCGGAAGGGGTCGGCGAACTGGGACTGCCCGGGCTTGAATAGGGGGCTATGCAATGGAGGAGGTCAGCATGGGTACGCTGACAGGGTGAAGCACGTTGCAGAGCAGTCCAGGCCCTTCTCCAGGTTTCACGGCAACAAAGGTAGAACACCTGAGCAGAGGAGTTCTACCTACCTTCCTCTCCTGCTCAGGGGAGAGAGGAGGCTGGTGACTGAACATGCACTCAAATAGAGAAAGCCCAGTGGAAGGCGATGCAAGGTGTTGTGTGCCCATCGGCTTGCATCTGTCTGCTCCAGGTAGTGGGGTTGTCAGCGACACCGCAGCGCAGCACTGTCTCCAGATCCTGGTTGACACACACTCTCTGGCCATCGGATTAGGGGTAGAACCCAGAGGAGCGAGTAGAAAGCCTTCCAGAACTGCTAGGAGAACTAAACTAAACTAACCACTAAAATAATCTCCTGAGGAACCTGAGAGTGCTCATTGGCACTTCTACACATGCCTCTCTCTACTCCTTGCCAACCACGGCTGTGCCCCTGTCAACCAGGGTGGTCAGGAGCCATATATAGAACGCTAGACAAACATTTGTCAAGGCTATCTTGTCATATTCTCGAAAATGTTTGTTTGTTGCTAGCTAGCTAGGAACCCGCAGCATGTTGAATGTTGTCCCAGATCTGTAACCTGACTTTAACCATGCACCCAATTATAAGTAAAGTGAATGAATTCAATGTCTGCAACAGGCTGATGGAGATGTTCTACCAGCCTGGTCTAGCCGGTGCACTGTTGTGATTTGCTACGGTGTGCTGAGGAGACAGCATCAAGGCCGGGGAAAGCAAAAGACTGAGCAAACCCACGGGAAAGACAATCTCTGTCGTCAGACCGGACATTCTGGAGGCAGCGGCAGAGAAAAGGATGAGGGTTACGATCCACACTTCCCCAGATATCCTCTCCCATCTTCTTTATGATGAAACGAGGCAGCCGAGGAGCAGCTTAATCCACCGGCTCATTCCCCCAGGTGCAAGATGGAACGACTGAAGCATCCGTTTTTTCTAACAGCCATCACAGTCTGCTCAACATAGCCTGTGACTGTAATCCCCCTCCCAAAAATACATAACGGACAATACTCGACAGTTTACGAACACTAGGAATATAGAGGCTATTATTATTATTCCACAGGACACTTTTACAAGGGATGTAGTGTGACATACTGTATATGTGATGTATACAGTCTTGTGTTTTGTGTTATATGTAGGATATTTCCTTGTTATCTCATTCTATTTATCCAATAATATTAATTAACAGTGTAAAATCTTCACCTGTTTAGCAACGCTTACTGTACATCTTGTCTGTAGACGGTTGTAGAAATTGACTGTAGATGAGTTGAATCTCGACCTTGCAGTTGGGTATAGCTATCGTTTTCTTCTAACTTATATTAGTATATACTGGTCTCCTCTTGGTGGTTTTGCTAGTAGCCACTTAGATTTCGATTTTTGCTTGCTATTCTCACCATAGTTTTTGCTTGCCGTGCTGCTGTTGCTATAAAGTGAGAGTTGGACTTTTCTCACCCATAGCCCATTACATTTAAGTTGGTAGTTTGACAATTCTTTTCAATAGCCTATTGTTCTGGTCCACTATAATCACTAAAACCCAGAACCTAAGAGCTGGGCTTTTTCTTCTCGTGAGCCGGAAATGACCACCTATAATCAGCCATCATGCACAAGGATGTCTTGGAACAGGAACATTTCCACCCATTACATGTAATTACCCTTGCATTTCTTCAATCTCACTCTATTCATTTTATCAAATAGGCCTCCTTAACATGCTACAGTCATAGCCCTCCCTCACCCTAATATAAGAAAACAGCGGTTCTAGTGAGAAATCCCTTCAATATGAGCTCTGGACTAATATCAGGGAAAGGTAGTTGATACCCATTACAGGTTATGCCACTTACAGCTTTTCACTATTGATTTGTACTACGGTCTCCGAGCTGGAGAATCTCTGTCCATTGAAATTATTATCAATTCAGTGTCATTTTTTTGAATGGGTGGTGTTAGAAACTATTCTCTTATTCTTTCTTTCGTTTTAGACATAATAATGGAGTTTGTTTTAAACCGTGTTCTTACTTTGTTGAAAATCGTGGTGTCATCGGCGAAAAGAGGGAAGTAATAGCAGAGATTAGTAACTCGAAAAAGAGAGGCACATCCTTTGGATATTTTTTTTAATAGCTTCAATTACTTCTGCCAGAAGGGAGAGATGTAATGCCGCGCTAAATCTTTTTGATGGCAGGACATAGCAGGGCTGGAAACATGCTTTAGTGTGATAGGGTGAAATCCTCTGCCTCCGATGCAATCTGCATACACATCTGGTTATAATCACATTTTAAACATTGGTTATGCGATAATCTGTTTTAACGCCTGCTTGGCAGAGAAACATGTGAAGCGCAAGGACAATAAACTGTTAAAGAGAGATTTTAATCACCCAATGGAGGTAAAACTGTAAAACTCAAAACCTATGAGGTCAGGATGTTCGTTGTTTCTATGGCGGTTTTCATATAGTCTCCCTTTCAACATCTGATTTGCAGCAGCTACGCTTCGCATCTTTCAACCTTTTCACCACAATAAATAAACATCCACTCACCCAGATAATATAAAACCAGGCCACCTTTCATGTTTAGTGCGGGAAAGGTTAAACGTTTTAATTTCAATATTATGAAAAAAGGGGTTGAGAAAGATTCCTTGTTTTGTCATTTGGCGCCTTGCTGGATAGAAAGCCACAAAGCTCAAGCTCACGCTCTTTCAACAAAAAAAAACAACACAGGACGAGTCTCTCTACGTGATCATCAACGTGTCGTGATGCACTACACAATGAGACAATGACATGATTACCAAGTGATCTCGGTATTTTCGTGGTCCTTTGTGTCCAGTGAATCCGGCGACATGCCTCTGAGCAGCAGCATGGCCGACGGAGGCAGCGCACATTGATCCATATCTTCACTGCATTACAAAATTGGATTAAAGAGACGTTTAGTGCACAAACATTTAGACATCATAACCTCAGCTGTTGCTTAGAGACAAGTCATCCAGCCATGAATGTTGCAGACGGATGGACAGAACCGACAAACGGGAAGAGAAAGGGAAAGAGTCAGGCTTTGGGTACATGGACATACATAGTACAATACAAAAGCATACAGTGGGAAGAAAATGACCAATTAATATAAAGAAATAGACATAGTGGTAGTCAGATTTTCAGAAATACATAGACGGTACCGTATTAAATAAGAAGTATTTCATTCGAATATGTCTAAAGAAATCTGTTGTGGTACGAACAGGTGTGGTACCTCTTACGAGTGCATTATATTTCTGCGCCTCATTCCTACAGAATTCTGTCCTTGTACAGACTTTATTGGGTGTTTTGCCGAGGACGACCGAAGAATACAGCTATTAAATAGGGTTACCCGAAATATAGGTGAAGTAAGTGAATAACAATCTGTATCTATTGGAAATAACAAGCGATGCAGTGGAAGTGAAATTCCAATTCCCATATAAATATCTCAGTGGAATTCAAAAAGGAAAACTATCACGCTCCATGAATGCAGATGGCCATGAAGCACCGGGAAAAGCCTCCAGAAAACAAAGCTACAGATAAGACATCTATAAAACCATATCTTTCCATATCATACAAAGCCTTAAAAAGGAAATTGCACAAGATATAGATCTGACTTTACGCCCATCTGGCGAGAGAGGTGGGTGTTATTTTAGAGTCCTATGCAAGTTGAAAAGCGAGGGATGAAATGTAATTGACGGATAAAAAATAATCAATTGAACACTGATCCCACCACCAAGCTTTTCATTTTTCTACTTCTTGAGGTGTTTTCATTCGGCCGATTCTGCCGACCACAATTAACTATGGCGATTGACACTATTATTTTAAATTTAAACCAACATCATAATTCAAAAATCAAATATGACACGAGGAAAGATTAGACCCTGTTGTACTCCCTTGGCACTGAAATGACCCTTTATCACAGTCAAACTGAATTCATAATGCCAGGAATGTGACAAGAGACAATCAAAAAAACTTAAATGAAATAAGTAAGATCAACTTTATCCCACTCTATACCTTTATTTATAGAACAGACAAAAAAATACTGTAAATGAGCTTTATCTTAGGCCCTAAAGCTAGGACCCGGTCTATTAAAAGTTTGACATTGCAGTAAACTTTTATGATAATATACACAGTAGTCAAGATGAAGATAAGATAAGATATTCCAGAAGAAGACTTTTTTGGGGGATAAAAAAAAGCAACTGAAAAAGGTTATAGCAGATTTAATGAACATGTTAAAATTATTTAAAAAAAAACGAACCAAAATAAAAACCAAATAATGTCAATGTTAGAGATGCTCAAAATAAATTAAAATTTTCCAATCCCTAAGCGCTTCTTAGCACTGTAGGGAAAACTCATCCTCAGCTGTATAATGCAGCAGTTCTACACCGTTCCCAAATCACCGCCTGGGGGCATTCGCTGAGGCCTGGCTCTGAGAAATGTTCATGGCAATAGGGCCACAATGAGAGTCACCATATGATAGACAACAATGAGCCCTTGGGCAAAGCTTTCTGTTGAATCGAACGCTTGGACTAAAAAGTGAAGCAAATATGCATAACACATAAATTACATTAAATTATCTATATGTAACAAGTCTCTTGTTGTTTGTGGGGTATGAGACGGACCAGGAGGCAGCTGGAACAGAAAACCAGTCTGTGCTGAAATTTTATTGTACCACAAACGGAACTGGTCTTTTCAGACAAACGTAAAATTCACACTTATATGTGGGCACTTGCTGCTACGTCATCACCCTCTGGAATGGGACCCAACCTCGCTGTCAGGAGAGAAGTGAAACCACTGCAGCTTTTAAAGACTCTCCTAATTACCTCAATCTCCTGCAGCTGTGTCCCCTTCTGGTTGCCAGTGCTGGCTCTCCCTGCCTGCAGATGGCGCCAAAACCACTACCACACTATAATTTATATATATTATATAAGAAGATATATATATATATATATTTATATATCTTCTTTTTTACATATATTTCATGTGTTCTGCTGCTGATTGTTATATGAATATATGAATGAATATATGTATGAAAAGTAGGATATAAACAGAGAAACACGTATCTATCTATCTATCTATCTATCTATCTATCTATTTATCTATCTGTGTGTCTGTGTGTACGTCTGTATGTCTGTCCATCACACAAGTCTCTTATGATATAAAACAAATTCTCTGAATGAATTCACCCTCTTAATTTGGCCAGAAAGCTCTTCTCTTCATGAAGCCAATCAGAGTGGGTGTCTGAGCTCCGTGGAACAGGTCTGCACCTCGCAGCACTATCGGATTAGAGGAGGTCGGCCTGGCCAGACCAGCAGGCCAGGCCGACCAGGCAGCGATAGGGCCAATCTGGAATAAAATGAGCTGAACCTGGCTAATTGTATTGTTGCCCCATGGCCTCCCTCAGATGCTCAGAGCAGGGAAAAGCAGACTCCAGCTCAAAGTAATTCCATTGTAGACCAGTGGGAGCCAGGAACAAGAGCAGAACCACTCTAGATACATATGGAGTGGACTAATAATAAATTCAGGGGTGGATTTGTGTTTGGTGAAAAATACATTAATTTTAAACGTGATAGTTGAGGCTGCCTCCAAGTTTCTGAAGACAGTGCACTAACATAACCCTAACCCTAACCCTAACCCTAAAACACTAAGGAGGTTGAGTCAAAAACAAGTTTGGACGTTATATTATATTATAGTATTCCAGGGGCTGATGTATTCATTCTGGTGACAGAGTACTTTTTATAAATAAAGAATATTACATTTTGCGGGAAGACAGTGTAGGCACTGACACAGGCAGAGAGAAAGATTTCATCCCAGTGAATCAATGTGAACATTACTGACTAATTAAATCATAGAAAAGGAAGAATATTTTTTATTATCATGATTAGATTCAGTAACTAGAATTTCTGTATGAATTCAATGTTGGTTCTAATTTATTACGTATCCTGGTCCTGGAGATGGGATTGGCCTAAAATGCTACATACTACACATGGCAAATCCTCAGATTACACATGTTGCATCCCCTTATGGGTTAGGGTTTAATATCGAAGCTTTTTCCATAGACACCTTATATATTGTATATATAGATATCTTGGTTATTTAAGGTTAATTTCCATGATCGATTGCCTGACAAATGTTTCAGTCAGCTCACTAACATTCTTAGTAAAAAGAAAATCCAATTTATTAATTAACAGTGTAGTATATTTCAATGTAACCTGGCAGGGCTGACTGATACATTAAATCACTGCTGAATTACCCCTATGTCCTCGTTTTGTCATTTTGATAAGTTGACGTTTATTTAGCTAGATATGCTGTGACTACAACCAGTCATGGAAGATTCATAATTTAGTTGTAATCCTTTGGCTCAGTGACCAACCAAATACAAGGCTACCTGACTCTGCTGACTCGCAAATGTTCTCCTATGTTCTCATTTCCAGAAGACTATATCTTTGCAGGTGTGAGATATACATGACCGGGCGGAGAAGGCAAATCGTGAAGTAATGCTCTGAAAACCATCTCCACCAATCATAAAATGTAGTGTTTATTGTGGGAGGCATGAGTGGGCTTAATGCCGACCATGTGCTCAGCGAGGGGATTATAAAACGCACACAGCCTGAAGGTGAATCACCACTTTGTCTTCCGCTGCTCACCTTGAGTTACTGTAGCGAGGGTTTCCGCTCAGGCATATTGTTATTTATATATGGAAACATGTGTTGTGAGGGAATATCACACATTTGTTTTTATGTTCTAAAGTGTATAAAATGTCATAATATATAAGAAGAAAACTAAAGATTGTCTCTATATTTATCTTAGAGGCTCAGACAGGTTTTACAGGTGTTGATGGATAGCTTCAGAGGGGCAGCCGTTTATCTTCATGGATCTCATTATTTTGAACGGCTGCTGTCAAAACACGGACTTTCTAATGTCTAACTTGTTCAGACACGACCGCATTGACCAAAGTCCATCTTTGCACGCATTCCAATTCTGCAGGTGTTTGAAACTTTCATCGCAGCACTAATTTGCTCCCCAATTGTTATTTCTGCAAGCTTTATTACAATAGGAATATAAGAAGGAATATAAGAAAGAAAGAATATAAGAAAATAATAATGATTAAAAAAAACAATATTTACTGATTTCATGATTTTGAACACTTATAAATACAAATAACATTTATTACAAGAATCAGAATCAGGCTTACACACACAAGGAATTTAACTCTGGTTGTCAGCGACTCTCAGCACAGAACATACACTAAATGAGGAAAAAAGAAAAGCTAAAGCAAAATATAATAAATAAAAAGGTTATTACAACGATTGCAATGTACAAGCAGCATCATGAGGTAGAGTGTGCAAATAAGTAAATATTCAATACTCATAGTGTTGTTTTGCTGTTTCCTTATTAGTCTCTTATTATTATTCTTGATCTACTCCAAGCAATCCTGAAATAAGTCTCAAATTATTTTCTTTAACACGTATTACAAGATAAGATATGATAAGATAACACTTAAGTATTATATAGATAAGATAACAATAACACATCTATCCACAAAAGTTAACAGGGAGTAGCACTTATGACTATGAAATGTGATTAAATAGGAAGGAAACACAGGAAACACAAAAAATCCAATCCGGAAACAACAATTTGTAATATTTTTTTGTTTATCAAATTATTTTATTTATAAATGCCTATTTCAGTAGCATGGCTATTTCTGATACATTATTATTATTCTTATTATTATTCTTATTATTATAATAATATAATAAAATATTATTATTTTATTATCCCTGTTGCTTTGATTTTCCAAACACTAATTCCTCTCTTTTATTATTATTATTATTTTTATTAATTTTATTCGTGTCCTGTGAGGTCACCCTCCCGTGAGGCGAGTGTGGGACCGCGGTGACGTCACGCGGGCTCCGCCCCCTTCTCCCAGCTCCGCTCCCTGCGTTCATTCCATTCCTGCTCTCATTCCGAGCATTCTTCGCATCTCTCTGTCAGCCGGCCTGCGACCATCCACGTACACCCAGAATCATTACATTAATAACTTAACACAGTTTAAAAAAAAATCTATAAAATCACATTAAAAAAAAAGAAAAGAAAGAAAAAAAAAGAAAGGGGTGATTTGTATGAATGTCAGTAACGGAGGTGTTTGAGGTAAGTTTCGATGTAGTTAATGATATGCAAACTGATTTTTTTGGGGGTCATTTGCCTCTGACAGTTATGTTTTATTTAAAAAAAACGACTTTCTCTACAATATGCTGTGCGGTATTAGTTGTTGTCTAAGTATTTTCAGGCCGGTTTTGTGTCCGTGTAGCGCCCTGTCCCCCCCTTCAGTGTCGCGGCGGCGCACCGCACGCACTCACACAGCGCCCGGGACAAAAAAATCTTCCACATTTTTGACATTTTTTTGGGGGGGAAGACGCCCCGATCATAACCGCCCCGCCGGCCATGTCGAGCGGCGGCGGGACGACGGGACGAGAGAGCGGAGATCCGCGTCGCTCCGCGCACAAACTGCTGCTAGTTTCGGACAAGATGACGGATAAAAAGAGCCTCGGCGGTGTTTCCCTCTCCCCAGTTGGATCGGGTTGGAGGTTCCGCTGGAGAAAGGGAGGACTTGTTGCTCCACATCGACCGGCTGCCATATTCCTACACGCCGCTGAACTTTGAGTGAGTATATTTTTCATATTTATCACCTAGATAGATAGATAGATAGATAGATAGATAGATAGATAGATAGTAGAGCTGCGGCGATTAGTCGATTGATCGATTAATCGCCGACTATTCAATTAATCGCCAACTATTCCGATGATCGACTAATCGTTTTGAGTCGTTTTTTAAGGAGAACATTTCCAAATACCCTGATTCCAGCTTCTTAAATGTGAGTATTCTCTGTTTTGTTTTTTTGTTTTTTACAGTAAAACTGAATATATTTGGGTTGTGGACAAAACAAGAACAGGAAAAAAACATAATAATCCATCCATCTCCATGTTATACTGCCTGCGACGACTAAAAACAGTGTTCTCCTCCAAAACTGGTGTTATTCAGGCCTGCTCCTTTATTATTATTATTATTATTATTATTTATTATTATTTATTATTATTATATATATTTTTAATCAACTTAAAACATTTGCACCCAGAAAAGAAAGAAAAGTAGCCTCCCCCCCTAGTCGATTTCATGCAAAAGCAGGCTTGTTTTAAAGGGGTTTCTGACACAATCGACCCGCTGGTTCCCTCACTGTGTTGTTGTTGTAGTCTGTCTGTGTGCTGCTGGTTTCCATTTTCCCAGATCCGCCTTATTTTGGGATCTGCCTGCTCAGCTGAACAGGCAGCGACTAGGTGGAGCTGGCCATCGGTGGCAGCCATGGCTTGGTAACAAAGTTGTTATTAAAGGTTAAACAGAGGAAATGACCTACGCACACACAGATTGGACTGCAGAGGTCGTGCACTCTACGGATCGGTTTACTCAGCTCGCAGCCCCGAAGCACCCGGAGCCTAAAAGTTCGTCCGCCGCTTTACTTTTTCTCCCAAGACCGACGAGAAACGAAGCCAAGTCTCGATCCCGTAGTTTCCAGACTCGAGTGGTTTTTGTAACGTTCGTGTTAAAAAACAAATAAGGGTCGTAATCTTTGCCGAATCACATTCCTGGTAAAGCCAACTAGGGTTCTGTCCAGAGAAACAGACAAGGATCCCTTATTGCGCCCATTCGTATTATTGGCTTCGTTGCAATAACTAGTTGTTTATTATGTTGTATTATTTTAGTGGCTCTCATCAATCTACTTAACAAGGGAAGTGGTACATGTGAATGCCAGTTCCCCAACCGGTGCCATAACAAAGTTCACTCTTATAATAAGTGTTTACAACATTAAAAAAATAATAATAAAAAAAAGACTTATAAAGATACCGGATAGGGCCAGCAAATTATCTTGCGAGTCAAAACAAAGCACGTCTTATTATTGTAGTTATTTATGGGTTTTTACAAATCAAATAGGCGGTATTCAAAGAATGTCACATTTTCCTCTGATACCTCTTTAATCCGGCTGTTATCGTTTATAGTAAAGCCGGGACTCCAATTAGATCCGACCCAGACACGTCTCACTCGTAAGAACTAAATCTGCCTGCTGGAATAATCAAAAAGAACGAAAAAAAGAGAAAAAAAGGAAAGAGAGCGAGCAAAAAGATGCTTTGTTTTCAGCTTATGCAACCGGCGAACCTGTTGGACGATGGCCCGCACAACATTTTCAATAGCAAGAATAGGATATTGTCTCAATTGACCACGAGTCTCTACTTTGAAAAGTGGGATTTGCGAGCGCTCATGCATCCCTGAAAACGACCACTTGGTCCCGGTGTTGATGGACAAACGTTACACATTCTACGCTGTGACACAGACATGCTTTCACGGATCAGGAGTTTGCGACGACATGTTATTACACAGTGTATTATCAGCTTTTATGGCCACACTTTTGTCTGCTTCTACCTGTTTATGATATGACTTCATCAATGCGATTCGCTCTGCAGGAAGAATTGAGCGCCGGGTGTGACGAGACTTGTGCTTATATAGTCTATACCATGTGCGTTTATTTCAAACTGATCTGGAAATCTATTACAAAGTCTGTTTGACAATTTAACTTGGCTACTTTTTCTTGTTTGTCGTTTGCCTTCTTGGTTTCATCAGTGTTATTATTCTTATTATTCTTATTATTATTATTGAGAGATGTCAGCACAAGCCATAAGACAGAGCGACATGGTAGAACCTCTAATACCGCTGTGTTTGGATGCAAACTCAGCTGTCGAAATCGAACTTGTTGCCGTTGAGACGAGATGTCGTATAGTGTTGGTGTCAATCAATCCAGGTCATTAGGATGAAAAACTCTTGACATTGGATGTTTGGCTTTCTTGGCATTTAACGTGTTGGCTTTTGGTGATGGGGTTAACTCGCTAATTAACGTCGATTCTGTGTTTTCTCTGACACGTTTCGGACTTTTGAACGGTATGGCGTGTAATTCAGTGTGGAATCAGACTAGACGTGAGGAGGGGTCAGGTCGGGCGGCATCAAAACACCAGCCTTTTCAGCCGCCGGGGCTGGTTTGAAAAGAGGACGAGCCCTGTGTGCCTGCAGACTTCGGCTGCCCTGAGGTAAACCCGGGTCTAGAAAGGGAATTTTAGAGTGTGGGCTGCTGCTCAGCAGTTTGAGCAGGGCCCCTGTGAGGCCAGCGCAGAGTGCCACCAAAAAAGAAAAGCTGGCTCAAAGCCACTGACGTCATCTAAGTAAATCTGGTTCAGTACTACAGCCATAAAATGACTGCGAGCTACTGAGTGCACTTTGGCCTTTTCAGCCACCTTAGTGGTTAGAGCTGCGAGACGACTTTTTCCTCTTTCTGCTCTCATGGCAAACATGCTGCGAATGTCACTTCCTCTCGTGCTTTGACTCCATTCTAAGGAACGTATTTATCTCCACGCAGCTCACAAGCACGGAAGCCATTCCACTGATACGTTTTTATAGCGAGCGCCAAAGGTCAGAATCTTTCTTTGACCGCTTTAGTTCCACAAACGCCGATACAGCCTCCGAATCCTCCGAATCCTCGCGTTACTCTAGGAAACTTTAAACAGGCATCGCAACGCCGTCCCAAGGTCTTCACACAGATCGCATCAATCACCCGTTATTAAAGAGCGGGGCATTCTGAGGAGTTGTTTGGACGCTGTGATTTGTTACTGTACCATCGGTTTTCTGACATCTCCGCTCTTATTTGGAGGAAAACAAATGAAACCGAGCGCTGCGCTCGAGATCAAACCCAGATGAGAAGAAAGGAATATATAATCCATGAATCATTTGATGAGTCAGTTTCTGAAACCGCTAAAAAACATTTGGAGTTCTTGGCCGCAGTCGAGGCAGGAAATCTCGGCTCCGGCGACTTCCCTTCCTAGTTTGGGTCCGCCGCGGCGCCGCTGCTTCAGAACCTTCCACCGATGGCTGCCCTGTTGTTAGTATCTACCCACGCAGATTAACTCCCAACATTAGGATGGTGCAAATTAGTTTGAATGTCAGCTCGGCAAAGTGGTTCCTTGTTTGTGTATGAACGTACAGTATGTTGGATATTGGCTTTGAGAATATGATTCCATTTTATGTATTGACATGAAAGGAGGTTACTCAGGTTCTCGGTGTCGGCCAAAATCGAGCCCCGATCCATTTTTATTATATTCACTGGATAATATAGAATCAATTAATCAAAATTTTATCGAAATCTCAATGTGGCCAAGTGCAATATCCAAATCGCAGAAGCTGCAGTTTTTGGATAAAGGAAACATGTGACAAAACAGCATTAGAAATGCACTACTGTAGTGCTGCAGAGATGCCCTGGCCTCCAGATGTAAAAAAAAAAACATGTTTCTTTGGTACAGGCCCCAACAAATGTCACATCATCATGATTTTAATAGGTTTTTTCAGTGAAAATGAAAATTGTGATGCAAAAATGATCGTTCATACTAATCGTGAATCGTATCGCAATCGGAATATCTGTCAAAATAATCGCAATATGATTTTTTTTGCAGTATCGTGCAGCCGGAGTTTGGAGTCGTGGAGACATCAGGATTGTTGTTTTTCTCCGTCAGTGAACATGCTTGTATGTGTCAGAAATACCAGGGAATCAAGCCTCAGACTGAGTCAGACTGATATCTGATACATTATCAATATCGTCGCTGAATAAGTTACTTTAATTAGGAAATATTTCAGATATTGTTTTATTCGGACTTATTGTTTCGTTCGCCAATGTTACAAGGAAGCAACTTTGCGGACATTTGATTGTTTTGGGAGCATGCTTACAGGAGGTATTTTCTCCAAATGATTTGTCTGTATTTGAATAGTGCTTATTTTTTGAGATGTATGTTATTCGTCGATGGCGGATGGAGCCGCCGTCACCTTGTTGTGATTGTCACGAGTCAAAATGAATACATAAATGTAAATCCTGCGGTTTTCCAGGTACATCTTACATTTGCATCGCGCTTCTCTCTACGGGGGAACGGGGAAGTAAGAGATGGACGAGTAGAGGACAGGAGGAAGTACAGGAATGGAGAGGAGAGGAGTGTGGGTTCTTTTTTTTTTTGCAGGAGCCCAATGCTGGCGATGGCCTTGGTTCTCATCCCTGATCTGGTTGTTTTTTTTCCCATCCGCACGTGTGCTGTGCGGCCAGGTCTGATGCCGCTCATAACTGTCAGCGGATCCTTTATCTGATGGACCTTTATTTACACCTTTAATTTCCTGAGCTTTATGTCGTCCCCCTCTTTGCTCTACACCGGCACGTGCAGCCTGAAATGCACACATTTTCTAAATGGAGATTGTTTGTTCAGACCTTTCATTTTCACACATTCTGTTCTGTTCGGACGGCAAATTATTTCGGTTCTTTTTTATATATATATATTTTTTTGTGCCTCGGCGCACAACCCAAGGACAGGTGATGAAGACGTTTCTCGGCTTGGTTGATAGGTAATTTGATTTCAGAGTCTTAAAGACATAAAGGATGATATCATGCTCCTTTTCAACAGGTTAGTATAGGTTTCTGATGTCCCCACAACATGTCTTTGAAATGTTTTGCTAAAAATATCACCCAGATTATTCATTCTAGCCATTCCAACATGCCTCTCCCCACCCCCCATGCTCCTGACGGGCTGTTTCTGCGGGTGTGTGTGTCGCTTTAAATGAAAATGCTGCCGCTCCGGAACGCCACTCCGGAACCGTTTTTTGTTTCATTCAATTACGGCAACGTCAGAAAATAAAATAAATGCATCTAGAATAAAAACACACTTTTGCACTATTGTCACGGACAGTTGACATTGATTCCTTTCTTTTAATTTGATTCTCCGGCCGTGGGTGGAGTTACTCAGATGGGGGGCGGTTCTAATTCTACTGAGGTGTGATGTCCCAGGGGAAGACAAATCGGAACGCCGTGTTCCATGCTTGTTGACGACATGCTTTATGAAATGGGGACCGCACAAAAAAATCTGACAGGGTTGTCTGATTTCAGTTTGTGTGTTAGTAGGCCCATCAGAGACCCAAATGTAGCTGAGTTTTTCATAATTGGTCCCCTTTAAAGGAACCTCAGAAGATAATTAAAAGTCTGGATTTGACCCCACGACAGCAATATCACTCTACTGGACAGTAGAGTC
>OMKR01111731.1:1381-22839 GCA_900302355.1 Cyttopsis rosea | reverse complement strand
ACCAGCAGCCCTCGCAGCAGGGCCCAGCCTTCAGCCGACAGGCTCAGTCCTTCTACAACAGCAGGGGCATGTCGCGTGGCGGACCCCGCAATGCCAGAGGCATGATCAACGGTTACAGAGGCGCTTCGAACGGATTCAGAGGTAATCAGATCTTTAATGATGTCTTCAAATCACCTAAAGAGGGAAAGAATGTGAACTGATATTGGTAATAAGCATCACAGATAAAATTGTAATTTTTATTTTTAAAGGTGGTTATGATTATCGCCCTCCCTTTGCCAATACTCCAAACTCTGGATACGGACAGACTCAATTCAACACACCTCGGGACTACTCTAATGGAAATTACCAGCGGGTATGAAGGATGCACCGAAGTTTTATTTCTCTGAATTTTCATTGCTCACTATATTTGGCTTGGAGAAGTTCCTAAAATAATCCTGTTTGTTTTTATTTTACAGGATGGTTACCAACAGAACTACAAACGAGGAACAGGACAGGGTCCTAGAGGAGTGTCTCGGGGCAATACTCAGGCCATGCGATCCTGAAAGGCCTTTTAACATTGACTGTGACTGACTAACTTGCACCACACTGCAATTTCAGAAATCAAAACATGCATTTGCCCCAGCTCACTTAAGTCATTTTGTTTTAATCGGCGTTCTTTTCTGGCCCTTAATCAAAGTATGTTTGCTTTGATATCACAAATTGTGTAATGTTTTAAGTCTAAAGACAAGAAAGGCTGTAAATCCCACCAAGGGTTTTAAGTGGGCCCACATTGAATATTCCTGTAAACTTGAAAGATTTCATTAAGTTATATTTTTTTTGTATTGAATAGTTCATCTGCCACTGCTGGTCCAAACCTTGGGAACGTTTTTCTCTCCTTTCTCAGCCCTTTTATTTTATAGTTGAATTTGTCATTTTGGTTCTAAAAAAAAAAAACGAAAAAAAAAAAAACATTTTGTTAATTTGAAAGGTTCCATTTCCTTGTTTGTAAATTGATGTTGCTTCAAAGGTTTCAATAAAGATGTGTTGCATACCCTGGCCATGATTTCTGTTGTAGAATTCAGCAGTGATCGGTTTGAAAGTTGCGATTATCCCCCTCTTGGAGAAGCGGTGATTATCTGATCAAAACTTGATGCGGTTCTGAGTAGAGGGCGTTGGTTCTGACATTCCACAGACCATCCAAGGGACTGGGTTTTGTAATTGTTTTTATTTTTAATGATTATTAAAGCTTTTCATTGCAGGTTGGAAATTGGAACTGTGCTTGTAGATAACTGTCTTGGATGAATGGAATACCAAGTCCCTCTCTGCCCCTCCTGCTGACAGCACAGGTGGGATCTCTGCTGTTAAGAGATTGGTTGAATTCACTTACACCATGTTTAAAGTTTAGTTACTTTCAGGCTTTTCTATATAAAACGGTCACACTTAGAATAAAATGTAAATAAGAATATCGGACGTCCAACTCATGAACCGGAGTACTTTTACCTTCTCTTGTATTTTATTTTATTTTATTTTTTTACTGCACATGGAACAGGCTAAAGCCGAGACAGCTCAGCCGTCGCGTAGATATGACGTCAACGGGTCCTTGACGAACCGGAGTCCCCACGTGAGAGCATGAGCGGCATGTCGGCGCTAGCTCCGGTGCTGTCGCCTTCCCTTTAGTTTCCATTTCACTTGGGTTTCGAGCCGGTTGTGGCGAACGGAAGGTAATGTATCGTCGCATATACGACACCGCTGCCCGTTGTTGGCGAGTTGTTCGGCTTCACTTTGGCTTGTTATCGCTTTGTTTTGATTGAACGAGCCGCCGGTGTCGTGCCAAAAAGTGATTTCCGTCCGTTGTGTGGTCTGTAACCTGCCAAATGGAGGCCTCAAGGTAGGAGCTGCGGTCACTTTTTGGCAAGTGGAAAGCTACATGTTAGTGGTTTTGGCCCTTTACAGGTATTTCAGCAGGTAAAAGGACTGGGTGGGCTATAATCTTTTAATTAGAACCCTCATGAATGAAACCAAGTCATTTTGAGGCGTAAACAACCTTTCAGTGACAAAATAGGTGCTGCGATCATTTTTTGGCAGGCAATCACTTTTTGGCATGACAGGGGTTTCATACAGACTCCCAACGTCAACATTTCTACACCGTCGCGATTCGTCCATTCCTTGCGGGTCAGGTCTGCATCTCGTTCCAATTCCCATTTTCTCTCTCCACCAGAAACGATGGCGACGCTCCGCAAGAAGGTTGATAATCGCATCCGCGTGCAGATCGAGAACGGAGTGTCTCTGCGGCATCGCACCATGTTCGTCGTGGTCGGAGACCGAGGCAGAGACCAGGTGCGTCAGTCTCTTTCTTCCCTGCTCCAGAGTGACTGTTGTAACCTTGTTTTAGTCGAATGAATCCAGTTCCACTGGGCAGCAGCCCATAACTCCTGCTTGCTCTCGCTCCCATCCAGGTTGTGATTCTGCATCACATGCTGTCCAAAGCTGCGGTGAGAGCTCGACCCTCTGTGCTGTGGTGCTACAAGAAGGAGCTTGGCTTCAGCAGGTGGTTATAATTCGCAGGACTATCGCTTTGTTTGTGGCAAAGTTAAAGAAGAAAGGAATATAATGTTGTGGTTTCAATTATGGTCAGCAATCGAAAGAAGCGCATGAGACAGCTTCAGAAGAAGATCAAGTCGGGAACCCTGAACCTGAAGCAGGACGACCCGTTTGAGCTGTTCATCGCTGCAACCAACATCCGCTACTGCTACTACAAAGAGACTCACAAGGTCCTGGGAAACACCTTCGGCATGTGCGTCCTACAGGTTAGCCGGATCCCCTCTAACTGATCTTGTTAAGTATATTTTCAATGTGTTTAAGATCTCTACTTGAATTGGGTTGCATATATTTTGTTCTCAATGTTGCGTAGGATTTTGAAGCCCTCACCCCGAACCTTCTAGCCAGAACTGTTGAGACCGTCGAGGGTGGTGGAATAGTGGTGATACTGCTCAGAACAATGAACTCTCTCAAACAGCTTTACACAATGACCATGGTAATGTCCGCCTCCTGTTTCACCTGTAAGCATATCGTCTAATATGCGGTTTCTTATTTTTTTGTGAACCGGTTGTTAGAAATTCTGTGTCTGCTTTTCCTGCAGGATGTCCATTCTAGATACAGGACTGAGGCACATCAGGATGTGGTGGGAAGATTCAATGAGAGGTATGTTCCTTTTTAGGATTTTAAAGGGCATTACAAATAGCGTTGAAATATGACATTTGATTAAGAAAATATAAATTACTTCTGCCGATGACTGATGTGGTTGACTACAAATGACAATGTACTTATTGTTCCTTTGAATGAAAGTGTCTGCTGAATGATGAGAGATAATAGGTTTAATACATCTCAATTCTGTTATTTCTAGGTTCATCCTTTCTCTTGCATCATGCAAGATGTGTGTTGTCATTGACGACCATCTCAACGTCCTGCCCCTCTCCAGCCACATGGCCAACATAAAGCCACTTCCTCCCAAGACTCAGGTACAGCTGAGCTGCACTATAATGACTGAATTTGAGTTAATCTTTTAAGTGGAATCGTATCTTATCTTATCTCTATGAAAACACACCACTCACTGGCATATGGGTGATTCCCCAACTAATCCCAAACCATCATTTCATCATCTTCAGGAGGACGGTCTGTCGCCACGGGAACAGGAGTTGAAGGATCTGAAGGAGTCTCTTCAGGACACTCAACCTGTTGGTGTGCTGGTGGACAACTGCAAGACCATGGACCAGGTTACATTTCCCCAGATCCTGTACTGACAGGCCTGCATGTATGAGGCACAAACCCCCCATTTAGACAGACTGAATTGTCTGTAAAGGTCTGGTCCCCCTGGGGGGGAGGATGTCTCATGCTTGGAAGACTGCAGCACATGGAACCTCTTGAATGAAATGTTAACGATTTCCTGGAAGATCTAAAGTCACAAATACAATTCAAAGAAGTGTCAGTGTGGGGATGTAAGGATGTAATTGCCTTGTCTCCAGGCCAAAGCAGTGTTGAAGTTCATTGAGGCGATCTCAGAGAAGACTCTGAGGAGCACAGTCGCTCTAACCGCTGCCCGTGGACGTGGAAAATCTGCAGCTCTCGGGCTCGCTGTTGCTGGGGCTGTGGCTTTCGGGTATTGTTTATTTTTCCATATTTTTATCTTTCGTTTATATTGATCTGTATATCCTCCTCCCTCTAAATTAAGTGCCTAAACATCTAAAGATCTCAATCTTCTTGTCTACCGCATCTTATGAAGTGTTGACCTTCTTTGCAGCTACTCAAATATTTTTGTGACCTCACCGAGCCCAGACAACCTGCACACCCTGTTTGAATTCATCTTCAAAGGCTTCGATGCTCTGCAGTATCAGGTTGGTTAGTGCCTGATCAGAAACCCTGTATCCATATAATATCCGTGTATTCTGTATAATGTCAAAAATATAACTTTGTCTTGTGTTGCACCACTTTTAGGAACATCTAGACTACGAGATCATCCAGTCTTTGAATCCAGAGTTCAACAAAGCAGTGGTGCGCGTCAACATCTTTAAGGAGCACCGGCAGACGATTCAGGTAAAAGGCTGATGCCAACCTGCATACACACAGTGTCATGGATGAATACTGTTTGTGGTCTGTGTATTTGACTGAGTACCATCCCGTCGACAGTACATCCACCCAGCGGACGCAGTGAAGTTGGGCCAAGCTGAGCTGCTGGTCATTGATGAAGCTGCAGCCATTCCTCTTCCTCTGGTTAAGAGTCTATTGGGACCATATCTGGTCTTCATGGCTTCCACCATCAATGGGTTGGTAACATTTTGATTGTTTTATTTTTATTCATGTATATTTTATTGGTGGAGTACTGTGGTAAATGAATAATATGGTCAATGGCCTTGAGGATAATCCTCTCTCACTTCTCACATGTAGCTATGAGGGAACGGGACGCTCTCTGTCCCTCAAACTGATCCAGCAGCTCAGGCAGCAGAGCGCCGACAGCCAGCAGAGCCTGTCGGCAGAGAACAGAGGCTCCAACACAGCGAGGCTAGCAGCAGGTAGGACTTCAGTCCTCAACATATTGAAGAAATACAAATTGCAGTGGATTTGTGTTTGATATTTCACTGTCTATCCCATGCAGCTCGTTCCCTGCATGAGGTTTCACTGCACGAGTCCATTCGATATGCCCCGGGGGACCCTGTAGAGAAGTGGCTGAATGAGCTGCTCTGTCTGGACTGTTTGAACATTCCCAGGCTCATTACTGGCTGCCCTCTGCCTCAGACCTGCGATCTGTATCCTTAATCTGAGAAAATGTTACCAAAGCCAAGATTCAGATGAGAAGGGCGATGCCAATCTCATCCCTGTGTCCGGTACAGAGATGCTGGAAATACACATTCCAGCATCTCAACCGCTGTTATTTATGCGTCTTCATGACGAGTAACATTTTAAAATATATCCATCAGGTGTGTGCCAGGTTGGGTTGCCAGTTCAGTCAGCAGTGTTTTATTGACGGTTAATGTTCTGATGTGAGGCATTACAATTTATACCTGGGAACCCTCAACTCACTCAAAGTAATGCTTCACGTATGTAATAATTAACACAGCGTTGAGCCCCGTTAGGCTATCCCGGTTCGGAATCTCAGGTAAATTGGTATTGACCTTCTCGTCTGAATCCCCAAAAATTGTAGTACCCCTTTAATCTCTACTATAGTAGCTTTTCCTCTGGTTGTCCTTAGCCGTGGCTACACAGATACTATGTCAACAGGGACACGCTGTTCTGCTACCACAAGGCGTCTGAAGTCTTCCTGCAGAGGCTGATGGCCCTCTATGTGGCGTCGCACTACAAGGTGAAAGATCTAAAACTACTAACGGGGTTGGATGGAATTGGCCTTGTTACTCAAGGATTAAAAAGTCTTAAAGACAGTGCTGTTTGGTCTGTATCTGTTTGCTGACTTGTTTTTTGTTTGTAGAATTCTCCTAATGACCTCCAGTTACTGTCTGATGCCCCAGCCCACCACCTCTTCTGCCTCCTGCCGCCAGTCCCCCCCACACAGAACTCTCTGCCTGAAGTCCTGGCTGTGGTGCAGGTCAGAACACACTTGTGTTTGCAAATGTTATAATCATTTTTTACACATATGTATTTTTAATTCGATTAATAGAATATTTTATTGTCCTGGGTTGGTCACCCACACATAAGTTAGTGCATCCCAAGAGGGCATAAATGCTGCTCAAGAAGCAACCTAACTGATACAAATCAGGATAAAATATCCCACAAAAATATATATACATAAAACTGTAATACCAAAACTAAAAGAAAGAAATGCCAAGAAATACGATACAGGCCCGGATGTGTTAAAAATCACATGTTCCTAAGAAATGAAGCTGCTCTACATTTATATGTATTATTTGCTACCCCTCAGGTGTGTCTGGAAGGGGAGATCTCTCGCCAGTCGATGATGAACAGTCTGTCCAGAGGGCAGAAGGCGGCTGGCGACCTGATCCCATGGACGGTGTCAGAACAGGTACACGCCGACCATGTTTGTTTCCTTATTTTTCATTTGTTCTGTCTTCTTTGCCAATGAGTGTGTTATTCCATCCCTCCTTCTTCTCCCTGCAGTTCCAAGACCCAGAGTTCGGAGGTCTGTCCGGAGGCAGAGTCGTGCGAATCGCTGTCAACCCCGATTACCAAGGGGTGAGTCCTGGGCTGAGGAGACCTCTGTGTTGATGCTCAGTGTGTTAGTGATTCTACATGCACGTGACTTGGTGTCGATCCAACCCAACAGATGGGCTACGGCTCCAGAGCGCTGCAGCTGCTCCAGATGTACTACGAGGGAAAGTTCCCCTTGATGGATGAGGACACGCAGATGGGCAACGGAGAGATCACCTCCGTGAGCAGCGAGGTCAGGCAGCTGTACCTGTACCTGCTAATCTATATAGATTAGAATGCTGTGAAGGATTGCGGGAAGTAATGTCTGTTCTTTCCGATGTGATGCTTTGTGCAGGCGGTTAGTCTCCTGGAGGAGGTTCTTGTTCCCAGGAAGGAACTCCCTCCTCTGCTGCTGAAGCTGAGCGAGAGGAGAGCAGAGCGACTCAACTATCTGGGCGTCTCCTACGGCCTCACCTCTCAGCTGCTCAGGTCAGTGGCTCCAATCTTTGATCGTTTGAAAACTCGGGCAGATTTTTATTAAAAGGCTTTTGTTTTTTTATATATTGCGAAATTAATTGATTCTTTTGACCAAGGTGACTTACAATAAGAACATTTGTCAGTAGTCGAAGCAATATCATTTTTGTTTGTTTTTAATATGACAGGTTCTGGAAAAAAGCTGGTTATACGCCTGTGTACCTGAGACAAACGCCGGTAAGTTTGGAGGAATAAGTCTTTAAAAATAAATGTTTCATTCAACTCAATTCTTGAATTCTGTTGTCAGATACTCATCTGATTTGTGTGTTTGGACTTAGAACGACCTGACAGGAGAACACTCCTGCGTGATGCTGAAGGAGTTGAACTCAGATGAGGCGTCCGAGAAGAGCCGATGGCTGCCTGCCTTCTGGACAGGTCGGGGTCTTCCACTGTTTAATTTGACTAGTGGGATACCTGGAAAACCAGCCTCTTATGCTAAAACAACCATTAAAATAAGTAGCACCACCGCTATACATTTTGCGAAATTCATCACATTTTAAAATCACTCATTGGTGTGCATTAGCACTCTAAGCACAGGTTTTTCTACACAACATACATCATACATTTTTTCAGGAAATGCCTTACATTTACATCTTAAATTTGCTTTTTTATGGAAGGCTTATGAACAGATCAATGGTGGTGGATGTGTCATTTAAAGTCCTTACAATACATTTGAAATTGTCTGTATGAAGCCTGATTAAACCTCTAATATTCCTTAATTCTCTACAGATTTCCGCCGGCGGTTCATCTCTCTGCTCTCCTACCAGTTCAGTAACTTCCAGCCCAGCATGGCGCTCAACATCCTGCAGAACCACAACAGCAAAGAGGAGGCTCCCGGTAAGGATGGCTCGTGTCTGGTGAATCGTTCACGCCAAGGTGTTTACGTAATGCTGTGAACAACATTATTTCCTAGTTTTATTTTATTCAATTGCTAAAAACAATTACAAGATTAATAATCATTATTTAACTGTATGAGATATTTGTGAGGTTAATGTAATAGTTTTTTTTATTCAATCATTTCATTCCAAAGAAAGTGACTCATTTATTAATGTCTGATGTACTTCCTGCGTAATTTACAGTGGAAAAACTAAATATCAGAAATATAGTACTCCGTGTCTGAGCAGAGCTCACTAAGCAGAAAGGATTTTCGGCCACTGTCACATTTCAGAGGAAAATTAAGAATGGACCAGTCAGTCCAATGCAATCATTTAATCGACCCCAAATATTAATTAAATGTTATTTGATAAATCCAAATCATTCTGTTCCTACCAACATTCCCTTAAAAGAGGAATTAAGAAAGAACCTTTTTCATGAAGCGTTGATAAAAGAGGACACTGGTTTCTCTTAATTTCATCTTCCAGCACTCGGCAGCTCGGAGCTCCTGACCCACTTCAGCCCCTACGACATGAAGCGCATGGAGCTGTACTCCAGGAGCATGGTGGACTACCACCTCATCATGGACCTGGTCCCGCTGGTGGCTCGCCTGTTCTTCCTGCGGCGCCTGGGAGACGTCTCCATCACGGCAGCACAGCGTGTAGGTGTTTTGGCCCCTTTGTGCCGAACGTTGTTGTGGAACTCGTGGATGGTGACCTTCTCTGTTGTCCTCCAGGCATTGCTGCTGGGCGTGGGGCTGCAGCACAAGTCCGTGGACCAGCTGGAGAAGGAGATCGAGCTTCCAAGCTCACAGCTCATGGGGCTTTTCAACCGCCTCATTAGGAAGTTTGTGCAGGTGCGTTCGTCACTTAATATTACTTTATTTTAATAAAGTTAAATGTAATGGAAGAATGTTCTATATTACAATTATAGAATCATAAACCTCTTTAATTCTGTTCTAGGTCTTTAGCAGCATCCAAGAGAATGCCATCGAAGCAGAGATGGTGGCTTCTAAAGATATTGACATGGAGCCTGTAGTCCGAAGCCTTACTGATGATCTGGTATGTAGCCTCTGATTACTCCAAGACACAGGTCCAATCCAGCCCATGGGATCATTTTGGGGGCAAAGGAACAATTTGTTAAAACTGTAATGATTTTATTCGAATAACGATCATAATGCTTGCTAGCCAGTCTTGTTCATGCGATGAAACAATCTGGGAAGAGTTAACGGTAAACCAACAACGGCCCTGCAGTTTCATACACTGGATTGTTTAGCGAGAAAGAGCATCTGAGTGGGCTGCGTTGCTTGAAATGCAGCTCAATCACTGCTTAACAAAAAGTAATCCAGCCCATGACATAACCTGAGTTTGACACCGCTGCTCTCAGCACTCATATTGACTTTTAAAATGTACAGTGTTTTTGATAGTCTCTATTTGCTCTATTCCCCCTGCAACAGAAAGAAGCAGCTAAGGAGTTTGACGAGAAGCACAAGCAGGACTTGGAGAAAGTCAAGGAGATGAACCTGGAACAGTAAGTATGGAGAAGGTGGCTTTGACTAATGCCTGTTAGGTATTTTGCACTGAAGTAGCAAACATTCGCTCTCATTCTACAATTAGCCTGATGTACCTTAATGCTTCAAGGTTATCAAGTCAAACACCATTCTTGCCCCTAACACAATGCCATTTGAACTCCAGGTACAGGATCCGTGGAGAGGATGATGAATGGGACCAGGTGTTAAAGAAGGCAGGGAACACGGCTGTTGTCAGTATAAAGAGGTAAATAAACTGGACACTAGTGGAGATGGACAGCTGTAGATTTGTTTTTAATCACTTCTTTCTCCCTACAGTGACAAGAAGAGGAAATTGGACGGAGGAAACCATGTTGCAAATCAGGGGAATCCACAGCATGGCAAGGTCAAAAAAGACAACCAGCACGGCAAGTTCAAGAAGAACCGAGACAAGAAAGGAAAGTTTGGAAAGAAGCCGTGATCAGAGACTGTTGGGGACATGGATTGTTTCATTTTTTTAATGTATTTTCACCCTACTCGGGTGGCCTTTTTCTAATTACAAACAGGTTTAAATACAATAGGAAATGACAAACACAGCTTATGTATATTATGATTTTCTACGTTTTGTCATAAGTCATCGCAACACGTGAGGTTGGAAATCTTCCCACCTCTGTCTCAGCTTGTGTTTGACGTTGTCTGGAGCGAAGGTGCAGTCTATGGCCTGCTGGGAAAGCTTCCACACGTCCTCATGGCTGAGACCAAAGGTTGATGCCGCCAGCTGATATTCCTGAGACAAGTCTGTGCAGAAGACTCCTTTATCGTCAGTCTGTAACAGAATAATACAGTTTTAGTCAATAGCAAAATAACAGCATTGATGTCAGTAAAACTGTGACTTGGCCATAAACAGTGTTTAGTTATATTATTTTTGTAAACTGGTGAAAAAAAACGATAAATTGCAGAAATGTTCGACAAATTCTCTGAATTACGTGCATAGATGGACTTACACAAATCACACTCGGATGTCCCAACTGGTACCAATACTGGAAGTGATGTTTGGAGTAACATGACACGGTCTGACCCTTGATGTTGGATGTCAAACATAGTTCTACAAGGAAATCAGTTTTCAGGTGAATAAGAAGAACGATTTATTGATCACACACACACACACACATGCAGTAGTGGCGAACGATGAGATATAGTCTCTGCTTTTATCCCATCCTGGCCGTCCTTCTTCCAGGGGCAGCCAGGAGCAGTGGGGCATAGTGGAATAGTAATATGGCTTAATATTCCTGGAGCAAACGGTCATGACTTCACTCTTACCCAGAGGTATATTGTGCTTCACAACTTTGTCGACCAGACTTTGCGATCCACCCACGTTAGGATGCAGGAAGGTGCCGTGACCGATCCTGTCGGGCGGAAGGCTCAACAGAAGCTCAGATTCCTCCAACTGGGAGGGGACCTGGAACAGTTTTTAAATCAATTAAATGTCAAAATAATAAAAATCCTTTAGATAGAAACGACTGAGGGTGTAGCGTTATGGTCTCACCTCTGACAGGTGCAGAGCGAGCTTCAGGCCGCTGTTCTTGGCTCTCTGCAGAGCAGGAAGCAGATCTCTGCCGTGACCCACCTGAGAAGGAAAAGATCACTACCAAGCAAGTTCATGGAGACATGATCCAGCAACGAGCCGTGATTTACTCACGGTGGGATCCCCACTCAAGTCCAGTCCCACCACTAAGCCATCTGTGGAAAGCATGAACTCCTCAGCCAGCTTCACAATCTCCATGGCAACTTCACTCCCATTCCTGCGGTCAACAGCCACCAGGAACCTTGAAAACATAAGCTCAAATCTATTCAGTGTGTTGACTCATGCGGCCTGCCAATGGATGAGGAAAATCAAGATTTATCCAAAATAATTCATAAACAAATATATGTATATATCTTAAATTAAGCCTTTAGATTTTATTAATTTCATCATGCTGGTCAAATAGAAGAAGAAGAATGATTTATTAATCACACATTTACCACACACATGCAGAGGGTGACACACACACACACACACACACACATGCAGGAGTGGCGAACGATGAGATACAGTCTCTGCATTTATCCAATCCTGGCCGTCCTTCCTCCAGGGGCAGTGGGCAGCCCTCACTTTGTCGGCGCCCGGGGACCAATTCCAGGTGGTGGGTCCATGTCGTGGTCAGGGACAGGACAGGAAGTGTTCTGCACGTTTTTAGTCGGGGTCCCTATGTTCGAGAAGACCCATGCGAACACGGGGAGAACGTGCAAACTCCACACAGAAAGGCCCCTGATCGGGAGATAACCCACCGGAGCACGGTGCCAACAGCGCCCCAGACGGGAATCGAACCCAGGACCTTCTTGCTGTGAGGCAGCAGTGTTAACCACTGAGCCGCCATGCCGCCAAATAGGTTACTATTGAGCTTTTGGATTTTTGGGTGACCTTCGTGACCCGGGCTGAAAGGCATAATGCTGTACTCCAGAATAGATTAATAGTTGTGGCTAATGTACAAACTTACCTGACATCAATATCTACGTCCTCATTTTTACATTGACGGATGGCTTCAAGGACGGTTTCTATATATCTTCTTTTCGTTAATCCTAAAAATTACAAAATAATTGGAAAGCAAACTTTTAAAAAGAGGAATGTTCATGGCATAAAGTTCAATGTGTTTTCTGCGTGCCCCCTGACCGTACACTGCAAATATAATACAAATAGCCATAAAATACAGATAGGCAATGTAAGAGTGAACCAATGTGCTTAGTAACAAATGTGCTTAACCAAGAGTAGTAAAGATAATATGATAAATAGTTGTTGAAATACAATAACTTTAAAAAAGTCAATCTTGCCTGTTTTTGTCTCCTCTCTTGGTGTACTTCTCAGTTCCAAATACTTTACACCGTCCTCTGCAAACTCGTTGATAACATCTTTGGCTACCTACAAAAAAAAGGCACCATAAGCTTTAAAATATTAAATATTATGCAGTGAATGTGTACTCCATTATTTGACTTCAGACAATTTGGAAGGGAATCATGTACCATTAGGATGTCCTCCTCTGTGTTGACGAGCTGATGGACAACCTTAAAGACCTGAAAACACCTGTTGGCACCACACAGAGTTATGAGTAGAATTAGTTTTTGGATCCTTTGCTGAATACACAAGACAGAATTTCCCCATTTCTACTTTTCAGAAACTTGAAAGTTTGTTGTACACATCAGTGGCAGCTGGTGGCAACTTACCTTGGCGGGCATATAGGTTTGGGGTCTGGGGACAATTCAGTTCACCTCGCTATTATTGTGTTACACGAAAGAAAATTTCAATTCAATTGCACAAAAATGTTTATTTAAAAAAAATAGAATGTTTTTGACTATACAGTTTGAATATAAAAAATGAAAAATGTGCTTAGCTCACTTGTACATAAATCAATTTGCAAGCTCACGTGTACATAAATTTTTCTCTTCTGTGTTTTTGGGCAGCAAATTTCTCAATGACTTTAAGGTTGAAATCAACCATGTCCTTCACCAGTTTCTTCTCCATGGAGAGCATGGCCAAAGAATTCAGTCTGTCCTCGGTCATGGTGTTCCTCAGAAAAGTCTTCATCCTTTTCAGGGTGGAGAAGCACCGGTCGGATTCTGTGGTGGTCATGGGGGTGGTGATCAGGATCTTAAGAAGAGTCACAGTCTCTGAAAAGGTTTCCTGAAGATCATTGTCCATGAAGAACTGGTACAGGTCCACAGCACCACGGCAGGCTTTGAACTCATCATTACTGTAGATGAGACAGAGCTCCGTCTTCAGCTTGTTTTTGCACAGCATGGGGTAGGCGCTGACAGCGATGTCCAGCGTTTCCTGAGGAAAGCCCCCCCTGTAGTGCTCGAACATCTCTGCGTGCAACAGAGTGCTGCTGACAAGGTGCTTAGTGAAGGAAAAGCGCTCCTTGGCATGTCCCAGTATGGTGTCACATATCTATAATGAAGTGAATGGTTATATTGAATGATGATGTAGAAACTGTATATTTGTAAGTAATTATGCGTGACAGCCTACACGTTTTTAATTTGTATCTGTTTTGGTTTTCTATTTATGTAAAGCACATTTGAGTTAACTTATGAAATTATCTATATTACAGTACATACCCATTGAAGATACTTCAACATATAGACTGTATATTTATATTCATCTGTAATACATCAATACATATATAGACTATATTTATATTCACCTGTAATACATCAATACATATATAGACTGTATATTTATATTAATCTCCGTCGTTGCACTTTGCACCCCTTGAACAATACGCTGCATACTGTACATTATTATTCCCTGTGAAAACACTGTACATACTGTTGCATATAAATATTTTGATTACTTGCACAGGTCACACCCCATGAGCATCGCTTTTCCCTTTACTGTCTAACATACTTTCATTACAAAAACAAGTCTGTACTAGAGCTAGAGAGGTTGTTTCTCACACACACACTTCCTGATTATATTTAGATTATTGATTCTATTTTTTATATTATTCCTTCCTATAGCCTTCGGAGTTTGCCCTTTTTAATTTCACTGCACTTGTATGATTGCATGTGAAAAAAATATTGAATATTAATTACTATAATTTAATTAATTAATTAATTTGAGAATACTGCATATACCAATCGCAAAATGGAAATTTTGACTATAGAATTCAATATGGAAAGTCACCTCTGCAGCCATCCTTTCATGTTCCCCTGGACCCGATGACCAACGCCTCTTCCCCAGGGTTTGAGAACCATTCACACTTTGTTGCCCACACAGGGAAGGGAGAGAATCTCTACAATGAATAGAGATAAAATAGTCCTAGATTTATAAACAATTGGCAACAAGTCGACTTTTTGCCGTTAATACACTGAAAATAAGCATTTTATGGAATCTCAGTATGAATCTCAGGTATATATCAGTTTAAAATGTAAACAGAAACGAAGGAGGCAATGTATCTACCTGATTCTTTTTATGTTCTCTGTAAAATGCTGGATGCTTCCTTGGAGATGCGAAGAATCAACATTCCTTTTCTGGAGCAAGGCATATAGAATGTCCACATGTGGCATGATGTGGTGGAACAGTTTCAGCAAAAAGTTGAAGTCCGCGTCCTCTAGGAGCCTCACTAGTCCTCCTGCGTCTCTGACAGTGGTGGAGTCAAACTCTCCGGAGTTTCTGATTTTCTCACAACACTGGATGAGGTCGTCTTTGTGTTCAAACACTGTATTGACAGCACAGCCGTGAAAGTTCCAGCTCACTGCGCTAGCTCTAGGTAGTCGGTCAGCCACCGTCTCATCAAGCACCCCGATTATCTTCAGAGATCTTGAAAAGAAACCCGTAAACCCCCCAAGGTCAGAGAAGAACTGTCTGACTCTGGTCATCTGAGAAGTGCCCTGCTGCATTATCACACTGAGATGATGAGCGTAACAGTGAACGTGGTGTGCATTCTCATAGACATCCCGGATCCTCTTCTGGACGCCGCTCGTGGGGCCCCTCATCACACTGGCCCCGTCATACGTTTGGCAGATCAGCTTGGCCTTCCGCGGATGTGGGAGGATCAGGGCCAGACGCTCCAGGAGCGCCGCGGCGATTGACTCGGACGTGGGGCCCCGTAGGGGTATGAACTCAAAGAACCTCTCCTGCAGCTGGTTCAGCCCGTCGAGGTAGCGCACCACCAGCGCCAGTTGGCTTTGCGCGGCCGTCTCCATCGTCTCGTCGACTTGGATGGACAGGAAATCGGTCCTGCCGATCTCCCCGACGATGTGCTCCCTCAGCACCGACAGCATGCAGGCCAGCAGCTCGTCCTGCACCGTCCTGGAGGCTCCCTGGAACACGGTGGCGTTCTCCAGGTGCTCCTTCAGCGCCCCGTCCAGAGAGGCCACAAAATCCACCAGGCCCCCGAACCCGGCGCCCGGGTTGTCGGAGGCTTCCGTCTCGTCCTGGCACACGTAGTCTATGATCTTGGAGAGGATGTGCCGGTTCTTGGTGACCTCTTGGTTGTGGTTCCTCCTGCCGCTCCTGTACTCGGCGTCCAACTGAGCGGCGATGGTCATCTTACCAAACAAGGCCAAGCTCAAGTAGTTCTCCATGTGGCTCCTGCTCTGCTCGTGCTTCTTGCACTTGTCGGCCAAGTGCTTCAGGTCGGTCACCCCCATCCGGGTCCACGCCACGTCGGTCCCCGCGGCGTGGAACAGCAGGCACGGGAAGCAGTACAGGGCGTTGGTGCGGCCGCAGCCCGTCAGCCACGTCTTCTTCTCGTACCAGCTCCGGGAGAACGTGCGGGTGTACTGCCGCCCTCTCACCACCGACGGCTGCTTCATGTTGAGCTCGGGCCTGTCCGCCCCCAGCGCCGTCACTCGCAGCTGCTTCTCCAGCTTCCGCGTCTTAAATTCGCTTCGTTTCAACGACGACACCGAGTTGTCGTTGTCGTCGCCGTCGGAAGTCGCCATTTCTCGCGGCGGCGGCGGCGTCGCTTCGCACCAACCGAGCGCGAGTGCGGGTCGCAGGAAACGGCTTTGTTTTGAATGAGTTCAACTTCCTGTTGGCGTTGAGTCCGGCCAATCGGCTTCCACAGCGGCGGCCAATCAGAGCGCCGCAAAACGCGTCACCGGCAAACCAAACCACGCCCTTCGCGTAAAAGCACCGACTTAAAAAATGTTTCATGAAAACAGATTTGGTGGAGGGGAGGGGAGGGGTGTGACGGGTTCGGGGTCCGACGGAAGTGACGTATGAGGAAGTGAGTCAGGGAGAGGTATGGATTGGATGGGAAACAAGTGGCGGGATTTTCGAGGACGGAGGAAAAAAGAAATAACAGTAAAGATAAACAAACAAACAAAAAAAAACTAAAATTTAGGATAGCGCCCCGCCCCCCTATTGAACACCAGGCAACCGGACTAACAAAATTGATAGAAGTTAGACAAAATAGGAAGACTTTGTGTTTAACTACTACTAGTTTGATTTAATATTGTGTATTTTTACACGATTTACCATACACACAACTATCTAAAATATAAAAACATTAAAAATATTTTATAAATTAAATAATTATAAAATACATTCTATAATTTTATAAATAAATAAAACTTTCCACTGACAGATTGGGGGACGGCGCTACTACCCGTAAAGCGGCGAGACCGGATTGCGACAGGCGCTTCTCAACTCTCCCCAGAAACCAAATAAAACACGGAAAGGTTCCTACTCTTCCAGTGTCCTCCGCTGCCCGCTGCGAATAGCCGTCATGCTGTGCTCGATATTGAGATGCGGCTTGCGGGAGATGAGCTTCTCCATCGTTCGGAAGCTGACAGAGCCATTGAGGTGGGCATGGAGCTCCTGGGAGAGGTTGGATACGCTGACGTCAGCAAGGGCTTAATAAAGAAACGAGTCTAAATCGACACGTTGGACACGCAACACGTGATTTGAACGCTAACTCACCACTTTCGGCAGCTCCCGGTAGAACGTGTCCGCTCCAGTGTCCATAATTAATCCCGATAATTACAATAAATTCGAACGCTCCCTCGTTTCGGGCGACGCGCGCGCCTGGCGCTGACAGCTGGAGTGTTTTCAGTGCACATTTCTTTGTAACACACCCGGTGTAGCAAATAAATGTGTCCCCGCTTACAAAGGTCTCTATGAACAGAGTTCCACTGTTATTTTATTACAAGTATAAACCCTGCACATTAATTCTCACCCATTACGATACATCGGCCAATCTAAGTGAACATAACCTTTGTTCATCTATAAAATAGAATAGATGACAACGCAATAGAGAAAATTATATAAACACACAAGTGCATAAGATCTGTGAATTATCGCCATCTCAGGTTAATAACTCACTACATGGCATAACAGAATTAGACAACACAGTGCCAACTAGTACAGATAACAAAGTCTATAATAATAATAATAATAATAATAATAATAATAATAATAATAATAACAACAACAATAATAATACAAACTTACTAATGTTGGCACACTGAGGCACGGTCAAAGATCATATTTATATTTTCACCCTATTAAAGGCACAGTGTGTAGAATTTAGTGGCATCTAGCAGAACAGACTTTGCAGAAATGGAATATAATATTCATAAGTATGTATTAATTAGTGTATAATTCCATGAAAATAAGAATCGTCGTGTTTTCGTTAATTTAGAATGAGCCGTTTTTTAATCTCCATGGGGGCTGGAGCCCCCTCCACAGAGGCCGCCATGTTTCTACAGTAGCCCAGAACGGACAAACCAAACACTGGCTCTAGAGAGGGACTTCCGCAGTTTTCGCGGCCGTAGATTCTCATCCACGCTTTATTCAGTTGGTTGCAATATGCAACCTCACCACTAGATGTCGCTAAAGTCTACACACTGCAGCAATAAGAGAAGATAAAATGATAAAATAAAAAATCCTCTGAACCTTGCAAAACACTGAAGGGGAAATCTCTTCGGTTGTTATTTATTGTCTGATGTTTGTAGTTTATTTCCTCGGGTGGTTTTCCTCAGTTCTTATATGTTGCAGCTTCTCCCTCAACGTGTGAAAGTTTGGCCTAGCGACAGGGTCCAGGTTCCAGCACTGCTTCATTATGTTGGACAGCAGCTCGGGGCAGCCGTCAGGTGGAGGCATTTGGTATCCCTTCTCCACGCGATTTACAACATCTTTAAGATGCTAAGATTAAACATGGGAGCAGATGACACAACTTAAAAGAATTTTTTATAACTGCATCAACTTTTCGACATCGTCATACAATAAGCATTTTCAAACAAAGCAATTTCACTCGTCAAATGTGCTAATTGTGCATTTTTCTTTTTGGCATTAAAATGAGAAATCCTTTCAAGAGCTGCTGCCTGAGAGTTGAGCACATATACAGTATATATATATACACTGTATATTTTGCATTTTTCCAGCATTTGATTTTTAAAGAAAGCTTTTCAGACAGTACAGACACATAAATTTGATTTCAATGCAGTTTATAAGACTGTTGATTTAGTTTTCAACTCCCTGTTAATGGTCCTAATATAGAGCAAAAGAGCCATCAAGACGGGACACATGAAGGCACTAATATGATACTTACTATTCTTGGGTAAGGCACTCGGCCGAAGGAGTAGATCTCCCAAAGCAAAATGCCAAAGCTCCACACATCTGATTTGGTCGTATATTTCTATTGATCAAAGGGATGAAAAACATAAGATATTAAGCTTCATTCATACAATGCTGGTGTATACATGTTTCCCAGCAGCAGAATGACCCTGTAAAGGCCGTTGTTTACCTTTTCCCTCAGCGCTTCTGGTGATGTCCACTTCACAGGCAGCATGTCATTTTCCGTGGTGCAACAAGCCTCCGTGGTCATTCCAAAGTCACTGACTTTGGCAACGTTGTCTTCCGACACCAGAACGTTCCGGGCCGCTAGGTCTCTGTGGACAAAATTGTTGGCCTCCAGATACTCCATAGCCTCACAGACATCTCTGGATGTGGAAAAGAAAAACGCTCAAACACGATGATTTGAACAGATTACCAATCCAGGCCTCAAATATGAACAGTTGTTAGTAGTATTAACCAAACATGTAATTGTTACATAACGGATATACAGACATACTCACATTGAAAATTTCAGCAGAGAATCCCTGCTAAGCACTGATCGGCCTCTGGAACGCAAGTAGTCGGCCAGGCTTCCCTAGATACAAACAGAACTCAATAAATCTGCTCTTTAATGATGTTCTAAAGTTAGAAAGTCTGCCGCCTACCTTGGTCATGTATTCAGTAACTATAAACAGACTTCCGGTGTCCTCAAAAATCACTCCCCGCAGCTGCACCAGATTATTGTGTCTTAGTTGCCTATAAAAGGAGAAGGGCATTCTTTTAGGAAAATACCTGTTTTATTAATGCTTTAGTCGCATACTGAGCCATGAACACAACATGACTATTCAATATTATGAATATTTCTTATGACTCACGTCATGACTGACGCCTCTGTGATAAAGGCCTTTGCTGTGGCATCGCGTTTAAGCCATTTCACAGCAACTTTAGTCCCTCCGTAGTCTCCCAATATCACATCTGAGTAAACACAAGCTCATCATAAATTAACAGTTCAAACCCATTTTCTAAACCTCAACATGCGCATAATGCATTGTTAGCAATACAAGACATTCAGTAATAGGTATATGAGTTCAATCAGGTTAGATATATTATGACTATTTGTTGATATGATATGAAAATATGTCAATCTGTACAATTCTCAAAACCTCCAAGATTCTGTTGCAAAATCAGCAAATGTTTAAAAACCGATCAATTAACCCAAACATAATCATGTGAGGTCAGGCTGCTGACCTCCAAACTCTCCTTTCCCAATAGTCTGCTGGAGCTTGAGTTTCCTCCTGTTCAGTGCCCAGCCACCTGAGGGGTATGAAGACAATATGCAGACTGAGGCATGGCTTGAGGCAGCGAGGGTGATTCTTTATTCACAATTGCAAATGCTTCCACATGTGGCTTGTGATGGAGCGATGGAGAGATCCTTACACCTGGAGAATTCATCCTCAGCAGCCACTATCCCGTCCTCCAGCTTAGGCTTGATGAGTTTAGTGCACAGGCCATCAGCATCTTTGGCATAATGCTTAGAGCACACAAAATAAATAAATAAATAAATACTCAAAAGGTACAAATTTATGCGTTTTACATTTAAAATGTTTACATTTACTGAGCATTACGTTACAGTGGCCAATAAAATGCTAGTCAGAGGACTTAAAGACAGTATGTACATCTTTATTATAGTTTTTGCTCCAAGTAGTAACATATATTCAAGGAGATCAAATCTGTGTGTAATCAGAGGAGACTTCTGTCATCTTCAGAAAAGGTTGCACACATACGGCCACTTTGAAGGTAAAGGCCTAGTTTTCTTGATGTTTGATCATCTTGAACCTCAGCATACTGTGCCGTCTTCCTCCTTGACACTTCCTGTTCATTATGTGTTCCAGGAACTGCAAGCTCGGGGTGTGGGGATTATGAAGAGGCACCGAGCACTCTTTAATGTCAAAATATGACACGTAAACATTGTACCTAGATTAAAATGGCAACAGAACAAAAATCACCAAAGAGCCTTCCTTCGAGAACCCCCCCGCTCCCCGCCCCTTACTTCCACCAGCTGCATGAGGTTGCTGAAGGATTCCTCCCCATCAATACTGAGCTTGCTGTCGTAGTAGATGATGCGGTAGTGCTCCACCTTGCCGTCACAGCGCACACACAGGGTGTAGTCTCCGGGGAAGTTGGTGCTCTCTCGCACCAAGAACAAGCCCGTCTCCGGGGGGTGCAGCAACTGTTCTGCCTGGTCCCGTGTTATCTTCCCATGAAACCATCTAGGAGGGGAAGGCAAGAGGGACGGAGCGGTGTCAGAACACCCAACACCAAATGATGGAGGCTACGTCACCAATATTAATGTGCATTAATAGTAACTAAGGTGTAAGATGGATATAAAATATAAATATAGATGGATATACTGTACAGGATTAATAAATATGTACGATCAACAATGATAGTAGTTGAGTACTTTTCTAGTTATTGTCATGTCCATATATGTTACCCCTGCCCTTTACCTCGACCTCGTGCCCTTATATGTGACCTCTACTTGTACGTTGTACTTACAGTCTTTGTTGTACTTAAGTCCTATCTGTTTGTGCTACTACGTAGTTGTTGCTTGCCCTGCCACAAGAATTTCATTGTCCAGAATGACCTTGTGTTGTACTGTACATTTGACAATAAAACACTTTGAACTTTTGATACGATCATGAGATTCATGAAATTTTTGTGGCCTAAAAATTTTACTTTCATGTTTTTCTAGCCTGAAATTGAGAAAAACAAAAAACAGCAGGAAATGGTGCAGAACTTGCACTCAGTGGAGCT
>OMKR01111695.1:7573-24590 GCA_900302355.1 Cyttopsis rosea | reverse complement strand
GAGGTTTTAAAGAAACCATGGGAGATTTGGCCAATTCAATGTTGCACCATTCAGATAATAACTGTAGCGCCCCCTGTTGGCAGATATGTAAAAAAAATTCAGGTTCATCTGAGAGGAAATTCAAAATTCAGGATTGGCTGCGTACCTGTTGCTCATCAGAGGAGTTGATGAGCAACAGGTTAAAATCACCGTCCCCACACACAGGAGGGAGCCCTTGTCATGACATGTTTCCACCTGCTCCCGGCTTGTACCATCTTGCCATCGCTGCAAATAAAGTTGTTTGTTTGCAACATCATCGCCTGTGTCCCTGTGTCGGAGATCCCTGGAAAAGCCACTTGGGTGGTCTGTGGCAGACGGAACTGCCACAGACCTGTTTACAGATGTCCAGTAAAGAACATGAAAGACCTTTAAACAGGTCTTTACACACCACTTCCTTTATCAGGAGGACAGAACACCTTCTCAACTTCCTGCAACACCTGAAGACAACACTGAACAAAAAAGGCACTCCAGATGGTGGTGAAAACTTAACATCACAGGTGTCCAACTCACATCCACTGAGGGCATTTACCCCATTGACTCACAAAGAGGGTCTGCAACATCATCAAGAGTCGGCTCTCGCCCATGTCAGTCTCTTCCTACTCTTCCATCAGGAAGACACAAGTTCTTCAAGGCCAAAAACTCTGGCTTCATACCATCATCAATTACAACGCACCCCCACCACCCTCCAATGCCCAAATGCATACAAATACCTGAAACACCACCCAATATCTTACATACAATGACCCCTATATAACAATATAAATACGGCACATCCACCGTATAGCAAGTGCTTTTTCCATTGGACCGTAAATCAACACCATGCACTTTGTAATCTATAAATATTGCATAAATACACCAATGCACTTTTGTAATACTGTAAATGGTATACACTTAACAATGGATATTCAGTATATTCTCCATGTTGTGCTGTCCCCTTGCCTCCTACCCCACCCCACCTCCCTTTTTTGTTAATAATGTAGAGCCAGTTTTGTCTTGTTTGTGCGTACCATTGACAACTATTCTGCAGCAAGCATTTCAGTACATACATGTACATGAAGGCCAACTAAAAGGTCTAGAAAAACAAAAATAAGGTTCTGATTACTGTCTACCTAGCTGGATGAACGTAAGCACGGTGGAGGGATTCTGATTTGTATCCTTGGTCAAATGCAAATAATTCATTACAGCTGTTCACATTGAGCATTGTAACCATGAGCATGGTAGCATCCAAAAAATATGACTGGTGTCTCTCCAGTCTATGTCCCATTGTTTAGTGTGATAGTTCCCCATTTTGTATGTCAAGCTATTCTGCCAGAACACCCATCTGATGAGCCTGGTTCCCTCAGGCAGGGATGTTTGCTTATGAGCACTAATGCCACAGAATTGCATCGTTCTTCATTTGGATAGGCATCAAATCTGTAGATCGTGACGTGGATTGTGATGTAGTCCGACGAGGATCGGGACCGGACAGGATTCTTGGATCTATTGTGGTCTCAAAATCTTAGAAGAAAAATACTGGAGGCTTGCAGAGTCTGATGCAAAAAGATTTATTGTATTATTTGCCAAACAAACACCGCAATAAACCCTGAGTCGGTCCCGGGATCCGAACTGACCTACTAAGTTTTGTACAACAAACCCCTTCATAACAGTTGGCCAGATCAAGAACACTCTCTAGGAGGGAGGAGTATCTGTGTCAAAGTCAACAATCAAGAGAAGACTTCACCAGAGTGAATACAGAAAGTTCACCACAAGATGTAAACAATTGGTGAACCTCAAAAACAGGGAGACCAGATTAGAGTTTGCCAAAAAAAACTTGAAAAAGAGCCTGTACAGTTCTGGAACAACATCCTATGGACAGGTGAGAGATCAACTTGTACCAGAATGATGGGAAGAGAAGAGTATGGAGAAGGGAAGGAACTGCTCATGATCCAGAAGCATGGTAGTGGTAGTATTATGGTGTGGGCATGTATGGCTGCCAATGGAACTGGTTCCCTTGTATTTATAGATGATGTGACTGCTGACAAAAGCAGCAGGATGAATTCTGAAGTGTTTCGGGCAATATTATCTGCTCATATTCAGCCAAATGCTTCAGAAGTCATTGGACGGCGCTTCACAGTGCAGATTGACAATGACCCGAAGCATACTGCGAAAGCAACCAAAGAGTTTTTTAAGGCAAAGTAGTGGAATGTTCTGCAATGGCAAAGTCAATCACCTGACCTAAAGACAAAACTGAAGGGAAAATGCCCCAAGAACAAGCAGGAACTGAAGACGGTTGCAGTAGAGGCAGAGCATCACCAGGGACAAAACCCAGCGTCTGGTGATGTCTATGGGTTCCAGACTTCAGGCTGTCATTGACTGCAGGATTTGCAACCAAGTATTAAAAGTGACAATTTGATTTATGAATATGTTAGTTTGTCCAATTACTTTTGGTCCCTTAAAAAGGGGGGGGGGGGCACATATAAAATTTGTTGTCATTCCTACACTGTTCACCTGATTTGGATGTAAATACCCTGAAATTAAAGCTGAAAGTCTGCACTTAAAGCACAAAGTGTCAATGTCCAAATATTTACGGACCTGACTGTACATGAAGATAATGTTATTTGTCTGAATGACAAAAATATTTTCTAGAATAACATTGTAAAGTTTGGGATTCCATTTAGTATTAACTTGAACGCCACACAGCTTGTTTTGAACACGACATGTGCACAGTGGTATCCAAGCTAACCACGGTAGAGACATTACCCTTTGAATAATTCTGTACTTTATCCCCCCTCAGAATCAGGTCAACCAGAAGTCCCACTCGACAGACAGTTCCTGGCTAATGAACTAAAGGTGGTGGAGGATGCAAGTTCTAAATCTGTGTAAGTTGATCAGAATTTAATAACCTGCTTTGAGATTATGGCTCAGAGAGAATCACAATCACCACACCAGTTTGTTGTCTTAGGTAAATGTCCTGCCAATGCCCGTCCTATCAAAATTATATCTGGTTTCAAATCAGACCAAGCTCCTACATTTGTCATAATTAAACCTTTAACCAAATCAATGATTTTTACGACAGCTGCTGCTACTACTACTACGACTATGCCGATGCCAATGTTACCGAGTTTCAACTGTATTGCATTTCCAGGCCTCTTCTCTATGGCTTGGTTTCCCATTTCCCAAACAGAAGAGGTGATAATGGAGGGAGGTTGCTTCTGAGGGGCGCTGCACTCCCTGTAAGTGCCACTGCTGGAGAGACTTTGGCTGGACACAATCTCACGAAGTCATGTCATGGAACATGATAAACTGCATCATGTTGCCTTCAGAAGCTTGATTCAAAGTATTTTAAGGTTTACCATGTTGTACCAACCATTGTGGCAAATGTTCCCAAGTTTTTAATGCATGGACTTATGTTCAACATATAGTTTCTGTAATTATTCAGTGTACATTGTTGTTGTGGGTGTGAGAAACTACATCGATTTTGCAAATCTGTAAAGTCAAAATTGTACATGCATTTGTTATTTGAACTGTATTTGTAATGTTTGAATAAAAAATATATTTATACTTTTTAAAAATTTCAGTTTTATTTGGTACCACATGGTGGCAACCTCACCTTAAAGTAGTATAAATAGTCTTTCCTCAAACTGTATTCTTATTGACAGGGATGCATTGGCAATTGCTTTTTATGCTAAATGTGATTATAGTTGATTATATGCAGTTTTTGGTAAAAAAGTAATATTCAAATAGATTCTGAGTTCCCCTAAATGTCACTCAAAACATAAATGACTACTCCCAGATGGAGATGGATGCTATTGCCTGATAAACAAAACTGCAATTGTCTATTTAACATGCATTCACAAGAAATATAGTGTTCTTAATCACACCGAACATCTGTTTCTCCAATATAATACATCTCTTATTTAAGAATTATGTGCCCCTTTAAGCCCTTCTAAGCTCTTAGCCATAAGTTAGAGCGACTGTAGCTCTATTTCTCTTCAGGGAGAGAAATGCAGAAGCTTGTAGCTTCTATATCCGGGGTCATCAATTCAATTTTACAGATTTCCTCAGAGAAAACTCATAGGACATATTTGCCATTACAAATTGTGTAGGCCTATTTACACATATAACCTACAGTATATTTGCGTATATAGGTGTAGGGTTGCTGTATGCTGTATGTTCTTGAGCTTCATGATTCAGGGCTTATGCTGGTTTGAATAAATATTATTTTACTGTGGCCCTATTTGGGCCAGGGTAGTTGGCTGGTTTGACTGTGCACTTAAATACCATTCTGGACCTTTCATACCTTACTTATTCAAAATAATTGGGGGGGGATTTCAGTCATATGTGACAGATTCATCTTTGCAGCCATAATTATTTTTTTAGGTCTTGTCTATTTATTTGATTACATATGGGTGGTTTTACTGGTTCCAGATGAAAGAAATGTCTCGTAAAGTGGATGTTCATTCCTTAAAGGAACATTGTGTACGATTCTGCTGAAAACTCAGGCATGAGGAAACGACTTCAAATTGCAATACATGTATCTTCCCTTTTAATAAGCACCGGCTGAATGTGTATCAGAGCAGAGGTAAAATTATTACTTTTAAAACAAAGATTAGGCTCAATATAAAATGACCCGTCTGTTGTTTTTTTCTCCTGTAGTCGGTGCGAACTTAATAGTTGCTGTGAAATCCTAATGGTGTTCAGTGCGGCACAAACATCCACTGTGACCGCGCAACTCTCCGTATCTTACTTCCTCAGTCGCCATAAAAGGGAACTTGGCATTCTTATCTCATTCTAAGAGCGACACACCTCAAAGCCTTTACTTGAATAAATAATGTAAATTCATCTTTTTTTAAACTCTTATTCCAGATAATGAACTCATTTAATCTATTGTCTACCCATTTACAAAATAAAGAGGCTTAAAAATGTATAGTGTCTTTCATAATTTATCTATCTCATGATGACTTTGAGGATTTACCTGGTGATTTGCCCACTGTTCTGTGTGAAAGAGATTTTGTGTATGTTCAGCCCCAACAGAAATGAAAATGTGTGTGTGCACCTGATCAAGGAGTCACACGCAAGCAACATCAGGGACACTCTCACACAGATGAATCTCCATTCTGTAAATGTGCATCTCTGCTATAGACCAAACCTTATTTGCCCTAACAGAGCAATGACTCTTTGGCACCAAGCGCACTGGCACCGGATTCCCATTTTGAAACAGCTTTGTAAGCAGAGGAAATTAAACAATGGCTGTTGATTGTTCAATTGGCAGGTTGTTCTAAAATAGGTCTTGCTCCAATGTATAAAGTTGTGGTGTGTAGGAGAGACAGCTGTATAAATACTATTATATGCAGTGGACTTTAACTGCACCAGGGAGAACTGCTGTTGTTCCTTGGCTGGATTTAGAATGCAATTGCATTCCAACAGGGTCAAACAAATCCATAAACACAAATTCACTGTAATAGTTGGCCTTCTATGGCCATTAGGGTGATAGATTTCAGAGTGCATACATATACTGTATGTTGGCTTCAAAGTATGTTTCCAATAGCAAAGGTTATGTTGAGGGAAAGTCCATTGGTGTGCTGATTTTAAGCAATATCACTTGGATGTGGCGGAGGACAAACAATTCAAAGGACAAACTGCAAACAATCCAGCATTCATAACTTGAGGTTCTGAAGTGACATTTAAAAATGATAAATTTGACCATCATCAAGAGACACGCCATGTTAGCGCCTGCTCTTCACCATGTCACGGCGTACTCAGCTGCTTTTCGGTCAGGGATGACAAGTCGCTTGTGGAGAGGGGAGGAGCAGGGAGTCTCTTTTGGCAAATCCTTAGGACAGTCTCCTTGTCAGCATCAGCACAGTCCCTGCCTCCCTCCCCCAACGTGAGCACTTCCAAGTTTCCATGTTGCTGTCCTCCCGTGTTCTTTACAATGAACAGTCTGAGATTAACCTGTGAAGTGACATAAAGTCCAAATAAGCCAGCAGCTCGCATCTACAATGAGCTTGTCATTTTAACGTAAAATGTTGATTTCCTCCACTATAGACACTGCTAGTGCCAACAAATACCTTAAAATTACCAATTTTTCATATATATTTTTGGTCACCTTCATTTAACACTACCCTGTAGACCCTTGTATGCCCGGCACCCACTATGACAATAATACAATAACAGACGTATCGTCATTGAAGCAACGTAGATCGTTCGAATTATGCTATTGCTGCTGGACCATATTTAGTCAGCGGGTGTTGGGGTGCTTCCCTGCGAGAGATTCCATACAGACCCCGCGGTCCTTATATGGCACACACTGCAACCTCTCTGTTCAACGTATCATTCTCTTTAAAACCCTCCTTCCCTGTCCGTTCCCCTCCTTCTCTCCTCCTCTCTCTCCTCCTTACTCCCGCCCTCTTGCTTCTCTCTCCATCATCTCCTCTCTGTCCCGTCTGGGGCCCTTTTCCTTTGCGGCCCTATTAGCTTTCCAGGTCTAACAGCATCTCCCGCATCCTACACGCCTCCTTGATGTTGACCAGAGTAAGCCCCGAGCGGTCCTCCATGATGGCCTTGGGCCTGTCATCAGGTTTCACACACATTCCGCCGGAGCGCTGCGCCTCTCTGGAACGGGACAGGACAGGCCGAGGACATCAACCGGCGGCTTGATTTATTGGACCAAAAAGAACACGGTCCTTATATAGGAAGTTCCATCGGAGAGAAGTTGGAAGGGGTGATGCAGCAGGAGAGGGGCGGGGGTGGTCGGGGGTCTGTGATAGTGGAATGTGATGTGCGTAGTGATAGTGGCTGTGTGTGGGATGCACACAAACACACACGCGCGCACACACACCTACACACTCACTCTTCTTGAACTGTGTTTATCGGGGGAAACTCTCTGGCCACAGCCACAGCTGGGAGACTCCACTTCAGCTGATTCACCTTATGAGGAGTGGGATCACGATGCATAATCTATACACTATGAGCTGTGATGTTGGAGTATATCCCCTTGGGTCTGTGAAGTTGTATTTGTTTGTAGTCGTTATATTATAATTTATTGAGTTTTAAGTTGCCTCTTAAATATTTATCCCCAGTTTGAGCACCATTCAGAAGTAGCCCACTAATTCAAGTATGAAAGAAAGTGATACGGAATGAAAGATCTTATTTAGCAAAATATTGTTAGGGGTCCAGGTAGGTAGGGTCCACGTAGTGAAAGACAGACACCGCAGCCACAACACGTAACGGAATAGAGAGCCAAAGCCCATTTGTCGCTTGAACATTTACGAAGGGCCGGCAACCCTGGACCCCGCGTATTGCTGTCTGCAGCTATATGTTATTGTTATTGTTATATTTCTCTTCAAACATGCATTTATAAAATGAGAGGTAGTAATGAGTGATAACTATGTTTTTTCTCTCTCCAGATCATTGGAGAAACCAGTTAACATTGATAACCGTCTGGTTTTTAAGGTATAACTGGATTGCACATCAGTGTAACTTCATCTCTAAACTTTACAGTGGATGGTGCTTCTCACAAAACATTCCTTTGAGATTCTGGTCCATGTTGACATGATTGCATCACGCAATTCCTGCAGATTTGTCAGCTGCACATTCCTGCTGCGAACCTCCCGTTCTATCACATACCAAAGGTGTTCTATTGGATTCAGATCCGGCGACTGGCAAGGCCACTGAAGAACATTGAACTCATTGTCATGTTCATGAAACGTTTGAGACGCCTTTTGCTTCGTGACACGGTGCATTATCATGCTGGAAGTAGCCGTTAGAAGATGGTAGATTGTGGCCATGAAGGGATGCACGTGGTCAGCAACAATACTCAAATAGGCTGTGGCATTCAAGCGATGATTGATTGGTATTAATGGGTCCAAAGTGTGCCAAGAAAAGATTCCCCACACCATGACATCACTGCCACCAGCCTGGACTGTTGAAACAAGGCAGGTTGGGTCCATGGATCCATGCACCAAATTCTGACCCTACCATCTGTGTGGCTCAGCAGAAATGGAAATTCATCAGACCAGGCTACGTTTTTCCAGCTTTCTGTTCTTGGCTGACAGAAGTGGAACCCGACGTGGTCTTCTGCTGTTGTAGCCCGTCTGCCTCAAGAGTGGTTATCTGAGTTACCGTGGCCTTTCTGTCAGCTCGAACCGGTCCGGCCGTTCTCCGTTGACCTCTCTGGATGTCTTTTGTTTTTCGCACCATTCTGAGTAAACTCTAGAGACTGTTGTGTGTGAAAATCCCAGGAGATCAGCAGTTACAGAAATACTCAAACCAGCCCGCCTGGCACCAACAATCAAGCCACGGTCGAAAACACTGAGATCACATTTTTCCCACATTCTGGTTGTTGATGTGAACATTAACTGAAGCTGCTGACCCGTGTCTGCATGATTTGATGCATTGCACTGCTGCCACACGATTGGCTGATTAGATCATTGTATGAAGAAGTAGGTGTACAGGTGTTCCTATAACGTCTCAGTGAGTGTATGTTCTTTTCTGTTGTTACGAATGATGTGTTTGTTTCCTAAATTGTTTAGGAAATGCAATTATTTAAAAACACAAATTCATCGTCCAAAGTTAAATTAAATGTTAGTAATTTGTCTTGAAGGAGCTAATGTGTTTTATCATTCCTTACATTTTTGTGTCAATAATAATAATAATAATAAATATGGCTGCAGGCAGCAATGCACAGGGTCTAGTTTAGTCGCAGCAATTCGTTCTCCTGCCGCAGTCAAGCCGGTATCATGCAGTGGAAGTGCCAAGATAACAGAATTTGTTACTACCAACACGAATGACAGTTTTCCGAGTTCCCATGAAATGCAGCATCACTTCGTACTGACACGAATTACAGTTTTCCTGTTGCCATGGAACACATCATCACTTGCTGATCTCTGTAGTCGTCTCAACCCGGCGCAGATTCTACACAAAGCAACCAACAGCGCAGCGTGCACCTCGTTCTATCTGAAATGCCCCTCAGAGCTAGCCTGCGAACCAGACCAATCTGCGAGCTCATGATTTATTTGCTCTGGCAGATTGGTCTGGCCACCCTCCCATTCAAACCGATTTCCATACGATGATTTTATCATCGTATAGGTCTATCCAACTGTGTCCAGAGACATTCTGGTTTGTGCCTGTTGGTAATGCTCCTTGGAAATCGAAAATGAACGGAGCGATGCCAGGCTACCTCAGAGCCACACCCTGCATATATTTATCATATTGGAAGATGATGTCACAAAGTGCCCCGCTTTGTGACATCATCGTAGACACAGACGTAGATATGTGTCGAAATATATATCTCTGGAATTTCTATAAATTCTGAGACAGATGTTTTTTTTTAGTTGCATCAGTCATGGGAAAAGCTGTGGTATTTTCTGAAAAAGAAGGACTTCACATGATGACGAATACCTCGGGCATGTCCAAGTCACGTGTTGGTATAGCGTCCTCTCAAAATCGGATATATGACGTCACAGCGTCTCTATTCAGCCAGACTGCAGTTGGCGGTTCTGAACGTTCACAGTCAAACCTCCACATATATGACGTCACACAGGACTCTGCTCCGACACTTGGTTATGTCACAAAGCGCCCCGCTTATTATTATTATTATTATTATTACTATAATAATAATAATAATAATAATAATAATAATAATATTTATTTTTAGAGCACCTTTCATACACATGATGTAACTGAGGGTGCTTCACATAAATAGAAAGAAATCAAATTGTACAAATAATTAAAGAAAAATAATAATAATAAAAATAATAAAAAGCCAAATGCTCTTAATAACAAATAAATACATTTCCGTTTTGGGTCGTTACTTTCACCAGGGCTCTGATGGGGTGAGCCTGAGGGGATGATGCTGCGGGTGGAGGAGGAGGAGGCGGCTCTGGGTGCAGCTCCACCCTTCTCTCACGGAACCACTTTAAATTCTACGACTCGCCGCTGCCATGTGGACTGTTGGTTTTTGGAGTAGCTCGTAACGCCGGACGCTCCAAGCCGCAACTCTCCAAAAAAAAAATAATCCCAAATTAGTTCCCCCGATCAGCATTTCACCTTAACATGTGAGTATTGCTCGTGTGTGTGTGTCCGTGCGTGCGTGCGTGCGTGTGTGATGACGCTGCGCGCTCTGCACTTGTCCGCGCACAAAAACCGGAGACGAAGGGGTTAATGAACCGTTTCCATCTATCACAATGTGCAGAGCATTTATTTTCTTTTTAAATTTTTTATTATTTATTCGAAGTAATATTATTTTTAAACAAAAATATATATATCAGTACGACATTTACTGCAGTAAACATCTGTTTGCATCAATATAAAAAAAAATAGGGTCCATAATCAATATAATATATAATCAATATATTCAGTCTAAGAACAGACCTTTAATTTTAGTGTATATTACCAAAATTAAAAGATCTGTTTATCTATTTTGAGATATTTATTCTATGTCTTTATTCTATTCTGCTGTTTCCTGTCGCTCCTAACACATAGGAAGTATGGAGTCAAGTAATAGACTTGACACTAAATATGAGTTTCCTGTTTTCCTAATATAGTTGTATCACTGGAGCTGTCAGTGCTGAACATTGTGTGGCCTCCAGCCTCAGACACAAAGAGGAACTGACATCAAGGATCAATGTTAGTGAAATAATCCATATAGGCCTAAAAAGTGATTCACAATTGTATTTAAAGCTAAAAGTAAAGTGTGACATATTTAGTCTTTACTGTGGAGCTTGGTTCCCTGAAGGTCTTTATAAATTTATGAATAGGTGAAAACCTTGTAAAAAACCAAAAAAAGACAAATGTTGGTTTTCTGTGGCTCGTGGCTGTTCAGATATCTTGTTATCCTGTCTTATCAAAGTTGTCCCGTGGTCTTTCCCTTCCCCCCTCTCCCCACAACGGACTGTCACCCGGGACCATTTCCATCGACCCGTTAATAAAATAATCTAAATACGCCGGGACGCGGTGAAGTGGAGCCGGTTGGGAGCTAGAATGGTCGACTCGACTGTTCCAACGAGTCTCGATTGGTCAAATTCATCACTTTTAAACGGCACAAATCTATAGGCGTCGATTCGGGGGCGTCGCCGATACGCTCTCCGAGAGCCTGTGAAGCGTCAACGGCGTTCTGTGTCCACTACCTGGTTACATCCGCAGCAGTCGGACACGTCGGCGGCTCGGTCGTACGGTTGTCGACTAGAACAGCGACGGATCAGTGACGAATAAGGTGCCCAATCTATCGCTCTCCACACTGTCAACAGTCGGTATCTTAAATGTGTTTGAATGGACTGTGGTTTAATGGGTTATACTCTGTTGTCCGAGCAGGAGTTTATCTTTTTCTTATAGTGCATCTGAGAATCAGATGTCAGGTGATTTTTCTGTCCCTTTTTTTTTTTTTTTTTTGATGAAAATAGATCTTAAATCTTGCATACTTTATATACAAATCCTCAAGTGCCAGAGTTTATTAGCTACATCCCAGTAGGAAATATGTTTAGGGATCACTCAGGAAGCAGAGGAAATACAATCTTTCACAGGACCAGAGGTCACCCTGTACACTTTAAAAATAGAAAGTCACTTAGTCAAGATTTCCACTCGATCTGGATATTGGATATTGGATACGACAGAGAGTTGTGTTGTTGTGTTCCTAACAGCTTTGGTATTGTGTATTCTGGTGTATTTGAGCTTTTTATTGGACTAACATCAATAATTATGTTGCCTTATTTGGTTTACATTAAGCTTAGCGGGGACCAGTACATTTGTGCGAGGCCACAGGATGTTCAATTAATTTACTTACTCAATGACTGTTCAAACATAGATTTTGTCTAGCTTGCATTTTATAGTGGCAAGCAAACATTGACATTAATATGCATTTGCAGTTGTATTTTTATGAGAAAAAACATTATTATTATTATTATTATTATTATTATTGTCCGTTGCATGATAATGTTGGAGGTCTCTGAGCCCCATGTTATGTTATCATTAAAGGTTCATTTCGCAGACTGTGTCAGTGACACTGTCATCCCTCCACTCACACAGCTGTCCTCAGAGCACACCAGAACCAAACTGTGTTGACACAACAGAGGAAGGAGGGTGGGGGGTGGGGGTGTTTAAAAGGTACTGGGCACACTGGTGAGGAGAGTTAAATGCCGAGAGAAAGGGCTCTGATTCGCCGCTCCGCTGTTTAGCACAGGGGAGTGTCAGGAAAAGCATGATTATCCTCAGGAAATTGTTGGATCATCAAAGAATCAGCTGCCTCATCCCCTCTTAGAAGTGAGCTTACAGCTGTGAATCCTGTGTTGCTGCTGGGTTTCGCAGCCTTTAACAAATACATTTCGGATTTCATCCTGCTTTGAGTTGTGTCTCTGATGAGAATCATATTTCTGTGGCATTATAGATGCGGTGTGATTTGCCTGGGTGGGTCCCCTGGGCCGGTGCTGACAATGTTTCCCAGGAGGGTCAGTGGCTGCTTTGTATAGTTCCCACTCATCCAAACGGCGTGCTGCACTATAAGACGGACACAGAGTCTATAGAGTCTAGAGTCTATCCGGGCTGGTGCAGATCAGTGTGGGACCTAAGGAGACTTGGGTCCCAAGTTGATGTTACAATTGTGTAACGCTACCGTGTTCAAGTAATCACTCGGTTATTATGACACGACGTGAAGCATGTCAGTCAGTCAGCTGTCATAATACGATTATGACAGCTCAGAAATTCAAAGCACTGCCCACAGGTACCACTCCCACTATTGGCGTGTCCCAGGTACGCCTCCATGGTGGATTAAGTGTGTACCTCAGGCAGACAGATATGAAGCATGAGCAGCAAAGCCCTGGGCCTCCATTAGGCTCTATGCCTCCCTGGTATAATTTCGAGTAAACGGCGAAGCAAGCGGGAGACATACTATTCCCTATATGGGCTTTGTTTGGGAGTTCACTTGCCTCACTGTTTAGGTCTGCAGAAAAGAGTCGTGCTCGAAAGAAGGGGCCCATATATGGTCATCACAGCACGGGACTGGAGCCCCGCAGCAGAGAGAGAGAGAGAGAGAGAGAGAGAGAGACTGAAGCAGACACATTAAAAAATGTTCTTTGAGCAATGATTAAGTCTCAGTAGATGATCAGCAGGGATGCTTCAGTGATGTTTGATTTTAAATTGTGCTGCTAAACTGCTCTCATTATAAAGTCATTTCCCAGGAACGATCTGACTCAACGAGGCACCGGCGAGTGCGTCTCCCTGGTGGCGTACTGTATGTGAAAGCCACAAAGAGAAGAGGGGTCAGTGTGAAGGACTCGGCACTTAAACCCCCGGATGGATGAACAATATTAACTCTTTCCGTTGCCAGACAACTTCACAGTAGCTGCCCCTGCCCCATTAAACTGAGCGGTCAACACAATGGTCAATGTGTGTAGGTTCTGTTTTCCTGGGCTTGGTGTGTCATGTGTGTCAGCAGAATGAAAGCATTATTTTAGTATGACATAGCAAATGGTGTGGCCATCGCGTGAGGCCACATTGCAAACAGTGTGTTGAATCAAGTCAAATATGATTAAGTTGAGAAGCACATTAGTCAGAGGACTGAAAATGATCTACTCAGTAGAGAGGCAAGGAAGTGGTTTTTGGAAGGGGCTCCAACCCCATGCTGGTATCTGGAGCAGCCTAAATCTGTCCCAATGATTTATTTACCTCTACTTCTCGATAAGCAATTCTGGTATGAATTCCCCAAGCTGTGCTCGATTTCCATTGCCATGTTTAATCTGACACTGCATTTCCTGGATCTTGAAGATGAAAAGGCATTCATATACGTCTTAAATAGCATATTTTTTGTGACTTGTTCCCTACCATTTTGACCTTTATACCTTTTGTTCCATCCATGTATTTGTCTTTTCTTTGTCTCCCTCTGTCATCCATCCATTTGTTTATTTCCCATTTGATCATGATGAACTGCTTCACTTTCCCTTATCCCCCGTTTATTTCGTCCTTGTCGACAGTCGACCCCCCGACTCGACGCCAAAATGTCCAGGAAGGCGCCCAGCGACGACGAGAAGTTCCTGTACGTGGACAAGGACTTCATCAACAGTCCTGTGGCGCAGGCCGACTGGTCGGCCAAGAAGCTGGTGTGGATCCCCTCGGATAAGCATGGCTTCGAGGCGGCCAGCATCAAGGAGGAGCACGGCGACGAGGTGCTGGTGGAGCTGGCTGACAACGCCAAGAAGGTGACCGTCAACAAGGACGACATCCAGAAGATGAACCCGCCCAAGTTCAGCAAGGTGGAGGACATGGCCGAGCTCACCTGCCTGAACGAGGCCTCGGTGCTGCACAACATCCGCGAGCGCTACTTCTCTGGACTCATCTACGTAAGTGTTGGGATGGACGTGCGTCTTCGGTTTAATTAAATTTAGCCGACGTTTCTGACATTTCAACAGCCGACGCTTTGAGGTCTTCTTTCTCATCACGGCCTCCTTCCCTCTCCTAGACGTACTCGGGCCTGTTCTGTGTGGTGGTGAACCCCTATAAAATGCTCCCCATCTATTCTGAGAAGATCGTCGACATGTACAAGGGGAAGAAAAGGCACGAAGTCCCTCCTCATATCTACTCCATCACCGACAACGCCTACAGAAACATGATGCAAGGTAACCGTTCCAACACCGCTTAAGCTTTTAGATTTTGACTTTTTTTTTCCCCCAGAAGGTGAAATACATGAAAATAGTCAGTGGACAGCAAGTTTTGTATGGCAAATTCAAATAGGTTTAGAGTTGGAAGAACATATAGATAAATCCTTGTATAAACACTTTCAGGTGAAGTGTTGCCTGTACACACGCTGGCTGCTCGAGGCAAACTATTCCAAGTCATTATCGTGTTGAAATGCAGCTGTTGGCAGCTGATGAGTTCCTCACTTTGTCTGTGAAGATGTGGATGCCGGCTTGTTGGCTGTGTTCACACTCTAGGTGATTATAGGATCATAGAACCACAATTTGGCGGAAGTTCAATTGATTACATTACTAGGATCAAGTTCAGATGTCTTTGTACATTATTGTACAGACCAAATGCTCATTGACAGTAATTGATTATTATCTCAATATAAAGTATGCAACTTGTTTAGCAACGTTAATACCATTTACTGGAGTAAATACCCGGTTCTACCGGACCTCCAGCACGGTCTCCATGGTCAGTTTGAGAAGCAGTGTATTATGGAGGTGGCGATAGCGTGCCCTGCTTACAGTAAATGGCTCTTGGCTCAGACTTGGCTGTGGCCGCTTTCCCATACAAATTGTTTCTTGTGGCTCCAGAGGTCATAGCCACTTGAACCCATGTCATCCAGAGGGTTTTATGGGTTATTCTCTGAGGAGTTGACATCTGGATTGAGGGACGGATTGAAGACAGACAGACATTCGAATTAAAGGGAAGCATTTTTTGAAGGGGGGTTTGTATTAGAGCTTGACTAAATGGCAACAACAGCACACTTCTTCTTCTGTGGTTAAAGACATGCTTCACAGACAGGCCTGCTGTGAATACAGTGACAGTATATCACATGTACTGACAACAATAAGGAGCCCTAATGATCATGTTGGAGCCACTCAACTCAAAGATTTAAAAGGTGGTTGTCAAAACTTTTACTGTCTATATTTCCCCAGTATGCTTGATGGTCATCAATGTTGATTTTAGTTAAAGGGATAGTTCGCATTTTTTAAGTGGGGTTGTATGAGGTACTTATCCATAGTCAGTGTATATCTGTGAAGCATATCTTTAACCACAGAAGAAGAAGTGTGGTGTTGTTGCCATTTAGTCAACTCCAACCGCACACTAACATGTCAAGTGAGATTCACAGTGTCGGGAGACTGTTAGACAAACATTATGAATCAGTCTCGATAATGAAATTAGATACAGTATGATGGAAAAAGTAGCCTTCCATCTTTTTTTAGGACCGTTGGTCATGGTCAAAAGACATGCCTTTGCATGCAAACGGGAATTACATAACCGCTTAATCCTGTGTGGTATTCAGATTTCTGTGCAATGGTGTGAAAAGGCTATTTAACTATTAATTCACATCCATTCACATTGCATTTCGGTTCCATTTTATTTTAGCATATGATCTTTAGATCTATGCATTGCATACTTCAAATTAAGTGCTAGTTGTTACGTTATACTCATCATCTTTCATCTTAGCAACTTTTTTATACATGCGACTGCAATCGGATAGATAACTGTGTATTTGCGGTCAAAATGATCCTAGGCAGGAATCCAGTCTTGACGGCTCCCGAGGAAGATCCATCATGCGGACAGGAAGTTGGCGCGACATGGCAAAGCAGTCTGATGACGTCCACTGAGATACTTGGATGGATAATAATGGGCTGAAATGATCATTAATCCATTGAGGGTTTTTCTTTATTCCGTCAAATGCAGTCGATCGTAGTCTGAACGGTCCAATAATCGAGAATAAGGTTCTTATTTCCACTGACTTCCAGAGCAACCGAGACTCAGTTGTTTAACACAGGAAGCAATTGTGTTTGACGATTGGTGTTGTGTACGAATACCATGTAATTGGGTATACAAGAAGGAAAGCACTGACGGGTATCTGTAAGGATGTTTGAAATGGACTGTAAATAGTGATGAAAAACACTGGGGTTCTGGGTATTCCTTTCCATGGTGGAAACCGTACAGCTGGCATGTAGAGCCTAGACTCTGTATACATCTGTTGGTTTATGCCAAAATGGATTGATCCATTAACCCAGAAATATTCTTTGCAGAACTGGTCATTACATAAATATATCTTTTAAATCAATCGTTGAGATTTACTTGAATGAATACCTGAGTGAGATATAAATGAATAATTAAAGACACGGAAATAAATATGAGAGAATATTTCACTGGAGAACGTCTGTCGCTGGAGAGAATCTTATTTGGGCAGAATCTCCTCCTCACTCTCACTTCTTTTAACGAATTCTTGCAGCTGTGTTTGGCACAGAAAAATGACTTTGATATCAGTGTTTTTTGGAAATGAATTTGATAATTTATTTTCCAACCG
>OMKR01111691.1:8555-24856 GCA_900302355.1 Cyttopsis rosea | reverse complement strand
ATATACATGTATATCCTCAGGACTTTTACTCTGTGTATGTGTCTAGTAGAGAGAACTTTCTTGAATAGCCAGTGCAATTATCATCATTGGGGTCTAAACTAGGTCACGGAAATGACCTGAATTGTAAAGAGCGAGCTTTCCAAGAGAATGCTTATTTTGTTTGAGTGAAAAGGAGAGAGAGTCCGAGGAAGAACAATGCGGCGAACATTGAATAGTATTATTAGTATTATTGGATCTTTGAGACTAGCTGTGGTTGTAGTCTCTTTGCGCTCGGAACAGCGTTGCGATTTTTCGTGAGGGCGCGCACCTCCCAATTTTTGGAACTCCGCGCTGTGCGCTTCAGGTAATTCAAGATGGATCCGTCTGAAGGAAGGTTGTGCGAAGAGGTCCGCAGGTACAATCTGTACCATCCATCCATGCGTGAGCACAAAAATAACGATGTTGTTGAATTCATGGAAGGAGATAGCGCTGTCTCTGTCCAAAGATTTGGACTATTTTAATACCTCGGGACTTCTTCGAAATGTTTACACCGACAATTTTCAAACTCACTATATATATATTTAAAAAAAACTGCACTGACTACAATAAATATACATACATTTAACACTTTATATTTTAATTTTACTGCTGTATTCTAGTTATTCAGATCCTTCCCTCAGGAATTCTTGGTAATGTTCACAGCAGTTATTTCAGTTTCCCCTGGTGGTTTGTTGTGCACAGCGCCCCCTGTCTTTCAGGAGAATATTGCCATGGCATCTACATGCTCTCTGGTAGTGCACGCACCACGCTTGCGGCAACTAAAGCCTTGTCTATGCTCGCGAGAGACACCGTAGCCTCCGCAGACAGTGTGCGAGCTATGTGCATGCACAGAGGCGTTCATGCTCAACACGTTGTTAGTTGCAGTATTCTCCGAAATGCCAGGCGGCGTACAAACAAAATATTCTGTGAATAAGCAAGAAGTCAACGAGTGTTACCAGAAGAATGTCATTATCCAACATGGCTACACACGCTTTGCCCTGGAGCTTATGTTGCTGAGCAAGAATTGATCTGTTCATTGCTATTAAACCAACGAATAATAAATTAAAATAAAATAAAATAAAATAAAATAAAATAAAATAAAATAAAATAAAATAAAATAAAATAAAATAAAACAACATGAAATAAAATAATATAACAAACAACCCCTTCCTGGATTGTGGCCTTGTCGTGGTGCAAGGGCTTGCATGTGTCAGTTATCCCCCAGAGCTATGTCGTCTGGAGCTTCATGCTCCCGGTAGGATCTCCCAAGGCGAACAGGTCGGGGGGGAGAATCCAGACAAACATGATCCCAACACCCCTATGACATGGTGAACATGAAGACCATGTTTACCTTTCCCGGAACAGGGTCCCCGGGACCCACTCCTGGAGCCAGGCCTGGGAGTGGCATTCACAGGCGAGCGCCTGGTGGCCGGCTGGGCCCAGCCCGAAAAGACTACGTGGGACTCATGTGCGCTCACCAGACGCAAGGTGCAGGATAGAGGTGTGGTGCAATGCCTGACGGGCAAGGGGAACCGGCGGAGGAGGTTCCAGACGTTCTGGACTTAGGCAACGGAAACTGGCTTTTGCCACATGGAATGTAACCTCTCTGGGGGGGGGGAGAGCCTGAACTAGTGCGTGAGGTTGAGCGATACCAACTTGGGCTCACCTCTATGCACAGTCTTGGCTCTGGAACCCAACTCCTTGATAGGGGGTGGACTCTCGCCTACTCAGGAGTTGTCCAGGGTGAGAGGTGCCGGGTGGGTGTGGGGATACTCACAAGTCCCCGCACAGTTGGAATTTGTCCCAGTGGATGAGAGGGTCACCTCAATGCGACTATGAGTTGCAGTTACTCTGACTGTTGTTTGTGTATATGCACCTAACAACAGCTCAGAGTATTCAGCCTTCTTGGAGCAAGTGGGAGGGGTGCTGCAGAATGTCAATGATCGACTTTGTAGTCGTTTCAGGGTTTAGTTGGGTCAAATGGAGGGGGAAGCTGCCAGACGGAGGTAAGGTCAAACATGTAGTGAGGGTTTGCTGGGAACGACTGATGGAGGAACCTGTCCGGAAGGAGGGACACCTTCAGAAGAGCTTCTCCTACATTCAGAAGGAGGTTGGGGACAATGAGTCAGAATGTGGAAGCATCTCCAGCTCATGGTAGCAACCCAAGGACTTACTGGTGGACACCAGCAGTTGAGGGGGCCGTCAAGCAGCAGGTTTGGGACTCCTCGAGGGACTCCTGACTCTGCAGTGAGGTATCGGTAGGCGAAAAAGGCTGCAGCGACAGCAGTTGCAGAAGCAAAATCCAGGATGTTGGAGGAGTTCGGAGAGAGTCTGGGTCAGAGTCTATATCCTTGGCAGAGGTCACTAAGGTTGTTGGAAAGCTCATCAGTGGCAAGGCGCCAGGAGTGGATGAGATCCATTCAGAAATGCTGAAGGCCTTGGATGTTGTGGGGGTGTCTTGCTTGACACTATTCTGCAATGTTGCATGGACATCGGGAACAGTGCCTTTGGACTGGCAGACCAGGGTGGTGGTCCCTATTTTTAAAAAAGGGCACCGGAGTGTTTGTTCCAATTATCGGGGAATCACATTACTCAGCTTCCCCAGGAAAGTCTATGCCAAGGTGCTGGAAAGGAGACTCCCGCCGATTGTCGAACCCCAGATTCTGGAGGAACAATGCGGTTTTCGTCCAGGCCGTGGAACAGCGGACCAGCATTCTACCCTGTTGCAGATGACCGAGGGACCATGGGAGTTTGCCCAACTTGTCTACATGTGTTTTGTGAATTCGGAGAAGGCTTAAGATCGTGTTCCCCGAGGTTGTCTGTGGGAGGCGCTGCGGGAGTATGGGGTGCCGGGACCGCTTCTGTGAGCCATTAGGTCCTTATACACTCAAGATAAGGCGAGAGCTATGTCTGTATTCTTGCCATTAAGTCACGCTTGTTCAATGTGGGCGATGGACTCCAACAAGGTTGTGCCTTGCCTCCTCTCCTGTTTGTGATTTTCATGGACAGGATATCAAGGTGTAGCCGTGGTCTGAAGAGTGTCCGGTTTGTTGACATGACGGTGGCATTGCTGCTATTTGCAATTGATTTTGTCCTTTTGGCTCATCACACTGTGATCTTCGACACACACTTGAGCGGTTTGCAGTATGTTATGCGGTCGGGATGAGGATCAGCACCTCCAAATCTGAGGCCATGATTCTCTCACGGAAAAAGATGGCTTGCCCCCCCCTACAGGTAAGGGGGGGGCAACTGCCCCAGGTGGAGGAGTTCAGATATCTCGGGGTCTTATTCACGAATGAGAGAAAAAGGGATCGGGAGATTGATTAGGTGCAGTGGCTGCAGTAATGCAGGCACTGTACCGGACCATGATGGTGAAGAGGGAGCTGAGCCAAGAGGCAAAGCTCTCAATTTACCGGTCGGTCTTTGTTCCCACTCTCATCTATGGGCGGATGTATGAAATGTGGTTTCTCCGTAGGGTGGCGGGGCTCACTCTTCGTGATACGGTGATCCGGGAGGACCTCAGAGTACAAGAGCTGCTCCTCCACATGGAGAGGAGTCAGTTGAGGTGGTTCGGGCATCTTGTAAGGATGCCCCCTGGACACCTCCCTTTGGAGGTGTACCGGGCATGTCAAACTGGGAGGAGACCCAGGACAAAATGGAGAGATTATATCTCTCGGCTGGCCTGGAAATGCAGAGGGATCCCCCAGGAAAGGCTAGAGGAAGTTGCTGGGCAAAGGGACATCTGGACTGCTCTGTTGTCCCTGTTGCCACTGCGACCCTGACCAGAATAAGCGGGTTAGAAAATAGATGGATGGAAAATAAAACAACATAAAATAAAATAAAACAATCAAAAAGTTATCAAAAAACATTTTTTAGGTTTACTTTATTCACAGTCAACAATTATGGAAAAAAAAACATGAAATGACTGTGTATTTACACTTTTTGTGGTATTGTTTGCCCTCATGTAAATCAAATCTTGAAATCTTGAAATTGAAAGTGCAGTGCGCGCCTAGTTAAAAAAATTCAGAGGTGCATGACCAAACGCCGCAACAACTTGCAGAGCAAGTTTTCAAGCAAGTATTCGCACTTAACGTGAAAGATGCGATGACATTATTTTTGACGCGCGCACCCTTGCGCCGGGGACACTGGGTCGAGCATAAACCTGGCTTATAACAGAGCCTTTAAGCCCTGTGTCGGAAATGGTGTACTACATACTACGTGTTACTGGCGTCCAGCATACTTTCGTATGTAAGTAAAAATGACAATGGCTAGTTTTAGCCTACTGCCCCTGCTTTGGATGATGGCTGTAAAATCTCTTTAAATTTTTAAGACTATTTGAGGCAAGGAACAGCTTCTTAAATGGATAAATCCTTAATTTGTTATTTCAGTCACTAGTTAAAATGACTTTTAATGTCATTTTTTTCACCTTACCCGTAAGGGTTGCCATGGTAATTAAATACTTGGATGTTTCTGAGTTTGTGAGGGCTGTATCCATGCTAGGGTACAGCATTCAGACGTCCTGGGGCAGCTCTGGCTGCGTCATCACACACCGGCTCATTTGTGAAGAGTGGAAACAGGATGCCTACTGCAGGGATTAGGTCACCATGAAATGTTAGCTGTGGAAGCTAAACCAAAAGCCTGGAGAGCAAAGAGGCAGGCCTGGGCTTAATTTCAACCTAGTTTGTAACATTAGAAGTGGATTCAATCTAATACAGGCGAACATATTGGCCAGAATGCATTTGAAACTATCTGTTTGAAGATGAAGGGTTAATTATTCAAAGTGCTGTGATTCATAATTCAAAAATGCACAGTCTAAATGCTAAATGCTAGCTCGTTCAGAAGGATGAAGGACTACAAATTATTTAAAGGTGACCTAGATTAGGTCCGCAGAGGTTTTTTGTTTCTGTTGTGGTTGGGGATGTGGTTAAAAATCCGCCTACAGCACTTTCCCTGTAATATTTTTTATGAGTGGTACTCAGGACTCATATTGTTATTATTCATTTGAAAGGATTATAATTTTAAATGGAAATTGCTATTTCAGTTGGTGCAAACCTCTAAACATCATGACTTAATTCCAGTATTTCCAATTAAAATTTCCGCATATTCATTAAAATAAATAAATACTTGAATAAGCTCGACAACCAATGCCAAATTGTGCCAAATTGTTATACAACATATAATTCGCTAGTTGGAAACATAGCGAGTAAGAAATTTATTTACAACCTGCATACTAATATTTCTAGAAGCTGTTTTCATATTTCCTATGATGACTGGGAGGAGGAATACATAAAAAAAATTTAGCCCTGAATGTGATCAATAAAGAACAAATCTAATTTCAGACTGGAGTAAGTCTTGTATTGATTGCAGAGTATTTATTTTTATATATACAGTACTCACGATTATGGACATCAAATTAATCATGAAATGAAAGTGCCACTCCCAGCTGAGAGAGATCAATGTGTCAAGCTGCCTCACAGGAGGCAGAGCGTGGAGGTACCAGCAGATTTTCCCCTTGGCGAGTAGCAAGAAAATCACAAAAATCTATATTTTGTTGAATTTTCCATGTCATCCTTACAACACGGATAGAATGGCATGCGACTGTGTTCCATATTTCCATATGATTGTCGGTAGCGCTTGTAAAAGCAATTTGTTTACAGCGGCATCTCCGTTCAGACCGGGGACCTTATCTCTGTGGTAAATGGCTGGAGACTAGTTGGCTGAGCTCAGTCTTTTACCACTACTACTAATACCTATACCACTAATACTCACTGACTCAAGGATGAGCCACTGCAATGGGATACATCTGAGAATGGGTTATATTTCACTTCACAGCACATTTAATCTCTTCTTTGTCATCGCAAAAGGTTACATTGCATTTAGCTCACCCCCCAACTACTCAAAAGTGTTTGTGCTCGGCAAGCCAGCGAAGAGTAGGTCGGGTGTGCTGACTAATCTGTGACAGTGGGAGGAAGATAATTAGCCGCGGTAGGAATCTCTTACAGTCAGGAACAGCGTGGATAATCAGGGCGCCTCTCGGGTATATTAGGGCCTTTGCCATCCATGTTGGAAATGAACGTGACCTCTGTGAGATGAATCTGGAGGAGCTCCGTGGATATATATTATATGATAATCCCAGGTGTTGTTTTACCAGCCATGTTAGAATTAATAGCTCTGCTGTAGAATGTACAATAATCCTGCGAGACCTTGTGCCGTGTCAAGTTACACGTCACCCTCAAAACCCTTTTTCGCCAGTGCATTGCATTTCCCCCACCTGAGTAACTCCACCCACGGCTTGAGCCCCACCGGAGTAGACTCGCTCGCGGGTCCAGTGGCTATTGTGCTCTGTTGTTGACTGCACAGAGCAGCACACGTCTTTTCAAAGAGAGAGGATTTAATACCAACTGTCTGTGACAAACCTGCAGACGAGGGAAATGTAAGTATTTGCTGTGTTTCTTTCTGTGTGTGTATGTGTCCACGGTAGGATGACTGTGCGGCGCGATCCGTTCCACATTTCTCCAAACAAAACCGTCGATGTATTGTGGCAGTCTAGCCACCAGGTCAGGGTTTTCCCAAGTAGGAGGAGACAGAGGTTGGCAAAACTGCGCCGTTCGGGCGTGCATTTTATTAAATGATCAGAAAACAAAGGCTCGCGGGCCAAAACTATAACACAAAAGGTATTCTCTTTCGCTCCTCTCTACGGCTATTTCTCCCTTCTCAGCAGCACTCTCCATTGCACTCTCAAATCGCTGCCCTCCACTGAAAAGACACACAAGAACATAAGAAGACCTTCCTGCCCTGCCCCAATCATCACCAGATGGCCGCTGATTCAGCCGATTCGGAGCAGCCGTGTCACCGCCGGGAGAAACCCCTTGTTGCCGTCTGCAACCCCTCGGACTGCCACAGTATTTACCAGTGTTTTATTTATTTTATTTTACAACATTTCCGTAATTGAATAAAACAAAAAAGCCCTACTCCACTCCGGGGCGCTGCACTGCACTGCGGGCAAAGTCGGAACAAACAGCATGTCAGGAACAGGAGGGACAGAGACAGACATGTTAGAATAGTTAGAGTGAATAAAGAGTGGTATTTTCAGCAAAACACTTCAAAGACATGTTTTGGGGACCTCAGAGACCTATATTAACCTGATGAAAAGGAGCATAATATGGCTCCTTTAAAGGTAGTTATCCTGTTATAGGCCGATCAGGTTTGACTTTATTGAATGACTACTTTTATAAATGGTACATAAATTCACTAATCCATCTAAATAAATTTGTCCAACTTTTAAAGCTATAATTTTGTTAAATGAATCAATTTATTTTTGAGATTGGTAACTAGTGCTCTATCAGGAAAAGGGGCCACTGCAACATATCTAGTGGATGTGTATGGTATTGAAAGCATATCGCCATGTGATGAAAGTCAAAACAAATCTCTTCAAACAAGGCACTCTATGCAGTCCTGGTCTCGACATACTGTAGAAACTTAAGATAGGGGCACATTACGTGATTTTTTCAATCGTGAACGACAATGAAAAGATTGAGCAGCGCACATTTAACAACATACATTTACATATTTTCTTCTATGTCTTTGAGGAGCACAAATCTAAAGACGGAGAACAGATGGACAGAATTTTGTGGTAGTCCCGCACTCGCGAGAATGTATTTTCTGGTGAGTGCAGTAGTACTCAAGAGATAAATAATCGTGAGTACTCGCGAAAGAGAAAATATCTTGCAAAAATTGTCATTGCAATTTGAGGTTTTGTGAAAGGCTAGCCAAGATGACATCATGTTTGATTGAATCGTGACCTGGCCGATTGGAATCGTATTGAGACAGATTTGAGTCTTTCACTCACACACACATACAGTATCGCTGACAGCTCTACAGTGCAAGTACCCAGGACTACCCTGGACAGCCAATCTTAGCCAAATTGCCCTTAAAAATCACGTAATGTGGCCCCAGCATAAGTAACTCATTGGTGCATCTTCTGGCTGCAGCCTTGCTGAATATTAACTTTAAAGGTAATTTTTTGGAACTTTTGCTGTATTTACTTTCACAAATGTATGCATTGTAATGATCAACGGCTTCAGCATTCAGCATCAGTCAAAATTGTCAATTCGACATTGCTAATTGAAATTTTTCACAAAGCCAGATGTTGAAAGTGACCAAACTTGATCAGCTCTGCTCCGTCGTTAGACTGACTGTGTTCTCTTTCCCCAGAGTTCACTAATGTACCATTCAGATGTTGGATGATCTGAGTTTGAATTTTCTGTCCTCCAACCTCTATGCAGCTTCAAGAATGGCTGTTAGCTTCATACTAATGACCGGTGTTAAAGTTCAAAGCTTCATATTTCCCAAGCCAGTTTGAACAGTATTGCATGGCAATCTTCAAATTACCCAAGCAGGTTTGAACAGTATTGCATATAGTGGCCACTGAGTGAGCCCCCTTCCGAGTGATACAAGTCCCGTGGGGGTCCTGACAGGTTGCACATTATCCCTTACATATAACAATTCTATAAACAATGCTATTTAATAAGACATGGTCATTTAAGATAACAGATTATGATTATTATATTTTGTAACTTATTTGGTTGTGCCCAACAAAAATAGGTCCTTCAATGTTACCAGACAACACATTCTGAATGCTGGCTACTTACAGTAACCTGTGAAGCAGAGTGATAGATAGACACTGCTCAAAAAAATTAAGGGAAGACTAAATCGTCACAGTATAACACCAAGTCAGTTAAACTTCAGGGATATCAATCTGTCCATTGTCCAAGTCCAAGTGATTGTGAATCAATTTCACCTGCTTTGGTGCAAATTAAATTGACAACAGGTGCAATGGAGAGGCAAAAGCAAGACAACTCCCAAAATGGTTTTGCATGTGGTGGTCACAGACAATTGCTCTCTGGCACATCCATACGTGTGGTCACAAGATGCAAGCTGTCTCCCAGCACAGTCTCAAGAGCATGGACGAGATACCAGGAGATACACGAGGAGAGCTGGACAGGGCCGTAGAAGGGCATCAACCCAGCAGCAGGACTAGTATCTGCTCCTTTGTGCGGAGGAACAGGAGGAGCACTGCCAGAGCCCTACAAAATGACCTCCAGCAGGCTACTGGTGTGCATGTTTCTGACCAAACTGTCAGAAACAGACTCCATGAGGGTGGCATGAGGGCCCGATGTCCTCTAGTGGGACCTGTGCTCACAGCCCAGCACTGTGTGGTTCGATTGGCATTCACCAGAGAACACCAGAATTGACAGGTCCGCCATTGGCGCCCTGTTCTCTTCACAGATGAGAGCAGGTTCACACTGAGCGCATGTGACAGGCGTGAAAGAGTCTGGAGTCGCCGTGGTGAACGATATGCTGCCTGTAGCATCATCCAGCATGACCTGTTTGGCGGTGGGTCAGTGATGGTGTGGGGAGGCATAGACGTCTATGCCATAGCCAACGGTACCCTGACTGCTGGGATGAAATCCTCAGAGCGATTGTCAGACCTTACGCTGGTGCAGTGGGTCCTGGGTTCCTCCTGGTGCAGGACAATGCCCGGCCTCATGTGGCCAGAGTGTGTAAGCAGTTCCTGGATGACGAAGGCATTGATGCCATTGACTGGCCCTCTCGTTCGCCTGACCTAAATCCAATTGAGCGCCTATGGGACGTTATGTATCTGTGCAGGACGCCATCCGCCAACTCATCAGGAGCATGCTCAGACGTTGTCGGGAGTGCATACAGGCACACAGGGGCCATGCACACTAATGAGTCACATTATGAGTTGCTATGATAAAATTCACACAAGTTGGATCAGCCTGTGATTTCAAATTTTTATTTTTCCTTTGACTTTCGGTGTGATTTTGAATCCAGCCCTCAATGGGTTGATGATTTCGGTTTCCATTGACCGTTGTTACATCATTTTGTTCTCAACAAATTATACAATGTACATCAGTAAAATTTTCAACTTGAATAATTCGTTCATCAAGATCTGATGTGTGATTTAAGTGATTTTTTTGAGCAGTGTAGTACAATTTACGGTGCTATAATACTAATATACTGTCGGAAAAAAATGGATGTAGTCTGTGACTGTGACGATTTGAAGCCTTGAGTTTGGGTTTATGCTCACCACCATCTTGGCAGGAACATGCTAGAAAACAAACGAAGACGATGAAGGCAACCACACCCCCAAATATACCTCTCTTTAAGCCATAATATCCTCTTTATAGAACAATAATAAAATAATATAAAATAATAATAAGACATCCATTAGAAGAAGTAAACTTGAGACTGTATATTTCTAGTAATCTAGTTCTTTTTTCTCTTTTCTAATTCTTTTTCCACTGACTTCAAGCCTAACAGCAGTTTAACCTCTTAAGCTTCAGGCCCATTTCTTGGGTCTCAAGTGAGGTGGAGTTTGGGGGATGATGTGGGTCAGCAGTTAGTGCCACATACAAGTTTGAAGCCTTACACCTTCAGAAAGTTGAGACCCTAGGGAATCATTTGAGATGCAGCTTGACACTGTAGGTCAATATTTTCTATCAATTAAAAGTTAATAAACATATTGTATATAAATATTTTGAGTGTAAATTTGAGTGCACATTATACTCATGCCTAATGATGGCCATTCCCATGCTCAATTATGTGTGATTAGTTGCTGCACCAAGTTGTGGGTTGATACCATTAATTATACGGCTTTGGTACCCTTTCTAACCATTTTTGACCAGTCGAGAATGGGGAAAATGATCAAAAATCCCCCCAAAACACCACCTGAAGACTTAATGACCTTGAAAAATACTTAAAAACGTAATGCTGTGATGCAGCATCAATAACATTTGAAAATTGGAGATTTGTGTGAATTTGACAATTTTCGATGATTGGATGACAAGCAAAATTGCTCAGAAAAACCCACTTGTCTTCAATGTACCTGGACATGCTTTACATTTTATGAATGGTCTGGGTGTCTAGATTCTGGGTCTAGAGTTTCATGGCTGTGATTATCCTAGAGGTCAGAATAGGTCCTTTTATACAGTAAGGTCAAGTTTAAAAAATGCTGTCTACACATTGAAATGGTTACTATGAGGCCATATTTCATTCCACATGAATGCAATTGGGCTCATTGGATTCACAAGAGCCTCAGCTTTCTAGCAATATGTAATTTATACAGGCGAACAAAACATATTTTCACTGCTCCTCCTGGCGCTCTTTAGGACGCAGAACCTAACTTGCCTGTGTAGCTGTTTACCTCCAGTATGACTGTGAAACAGAGGCTCTTGCGGTTCAAATGAGCCCAATTTCATCAGATATCTTGAAGTGAGAGGTCAAGGGACCCGTTTGAAAATAGTCAAGCCCATTTACTTTTGTCAAAAAAGATCACCGACTTTGGAGCTATCCCAGCGTGCCACAGGCCACAGGTGGTGCGCAAAAGCATCAGACAGCCGGGCTACGGTAGCTTACACCCCCCCCTGGCGGTTGATATAAGCTACCGTAGCCCGGTTGTCTGACCTGATCTGCACATCCTGGCCCCGTACCAGGGGTTCGAAGTGCTTCAGTAACACAGTCTCCAGCTCCAGCAGGTTGATGTACCGTGTGGACGGAAGCCATACACCCCCTACCGCCTGACCGCGACAGGTCCCACCCCATCCCGTCAGGAAGGCGTCCATAAAAACCTGTGCGTAAAAGTAGACTCGACCCAGACACACGCCCTGTGTGATGGTCTGGGGATCTCTCCAGTAGGCTAGATCCCTGTCGAGGGATCGTGGCACGACCAACACCCGCAAACTGTGCCACACCGGGTTTAAGCGGAGCCCTCCAAACCATCGTTGGATACTGTGCATGTGCAGGAGGCCCAACAGCACTACCGCATGGGCAGCTGCCAGCAGCTCGAGCAACTTCATGATGGTTAGTGCCGTCACTGAGTAGCCCACCCGAACACTCTTGAGGACAGACATAATGTCCGCTCTCCGAGGTTCAGACAGCCGGGCCATCATCTGCACGGTGTCTAACTGCAGTCCCAGATAGGTCACCTGCTGGCTGGGTATGGGAGTGCTCTTCTCCCAATTTATCGCCAACCCCATGTCTGTGAGGTGGGCAATCACAAGACCGGTGTGCGGGACCGCTAGCTCCACGGACGGAGCTAGGATCAGGAGGTCGTCGAGATACGTCAGAATACTCTGACACCTTGACGATTCAGTGGCAACAGTGCCGTCTTGACACAGCGGGAGAATACGCGCAGAGCGAGCTTGTAACCCAACGGTACTCTGGTGTACTCCTAGGTTACCCCCTGGAAGGCGAAACGGAGGAACCTCCTGTGTTTCTGCGTTATCGAGACGTGGAAGTGGGCGTCCTTCAGGTCGATGCTTGTGCAGAAATCGCCCTCGTGGATTGCCCGCAGCAACACCTTCACGGTGAGCATGCCGAGCACGGACGAGTCGCTATGTGGCAATTCAGTGTGCGTAGATCGGCCAAACACCCACTGTATGCTTCGGAACCAGGAAATCGTTTGAATAGAACCCTCTGTTCCGAAGCTCCGCGGGCACCACTGTCACAGCTCCCTTGCTGAGGAGAACTGCTATTTCTGCATTCAGAGCTGCAGCCTTCTCCAGGTGGAGTTCAGTGGATTTACAGCGCGTAGCCCCTTCGTAGTTTCCTTTCCAACCACCGGACGCCACCTGGCATAGCACTCACATAGGGGCTCCCAGATCCCTGACGGCCCACACAGCCGCTGGCCCCGGTTTGACAGGCTGGGACACAGCTCAAGGGGGGTCCGTCATAAAAGGGATGATTGCGCACTCGCGTTCCCATTCGGTGAGATGCCGCCGTAACTACGGTGTGTGAACGTGCCTGGACCCCGGCCTCACCGGTGGTCCAGGGATTCAGGCGCTCATTGAATGCTGCAGCCTGAGGAGCAACTTGTCCCACGAGGGGACCTGCTCTCGTGCAGCCGTGGGAAACGCGCCCAATGGCGAGCAGCTTCCAGTTCCATCACCTCCTCATGCAAGAGAAGTAAAGGATGATGGGCGTGGGTCCGAGGAGGGCTCGGAGCTCGCCGTGTGTGTGGGGGAGTCTGGAGCCGCTCGCTCTGCTGTGCGCCGCGGTACAGAAGGCAGGTGGAGAAGGGGCCGGGAGAAGATGTCCCCCCCGCCAACGATGAGGGGTTCGTCGTCCTCCCCGTCGGTGGAGTGGAGTGGCGACAGCCCCGTCGTCTCCTCGGTGGCCTGGCCTGGCGGCACGTGGTCCGCAGTGGGAGGACTCAACACATCCTCGGGGACCTCAGGGTGACTTATGACCGAAGCCACCCCTGCAGCAACAGCTTCAGGATCATCTGCCGGGGCCTGCTGCTCTGGACCTGCTGGGATAAACACACCTTTATATACCAATCCATTCAGAATGATAAACTTTAACTCGCGCTTAACCCAAGACATCGACACAGTGATGTCATAATGTGCAGCAATTACACATCGGTCACCTTTCCTACAACTATCAAACTGTTCCAAAGTAGGATTATTCACAAAACTTTCCAAACGAAACAGAGCCAACCAAAACCTTTGCAAATATGGAGCCAAAACGGCAAGAAAAGGGCTGTGGAGTATAACAATGAGTAGCATTTATTTGTGTAGGGTTATTTGTTACTTAACATTATAAATCAGCCCGATAGGGGGCACCACCAGCTTGTTAATCTTCTCAAAGATGGAAAAAATTTAATTAAACCAAATTAAAATTGATCAGTCTCGGAATTTGAACTCTTTTCCGATACATTTACATCAAAACTCACTCTTAAGGAACACAGACACAGGCTTCTTTCTCACAGAATGAGATTCATTTTATCGAGAAAACAAGCAAATTAAAAGAAAATATTATAAAGAAATAAACCATGGAAATAAGAATTTTCCCTGAGGGCACCTTTAACTCAATGGCAAAAAATGGTATCGGATTAAATGACTCTACCACAAAAGGTTTATTTTACTGGACACCAACACTGAGTCATGAGCCGTGGTCTTACGCATCACCGCGTCGGTGTGGGGAGCGGTCTCCGTGGCGGGGACCCGCCGTCCGCGGCTCATCTGCCGGTGGCTTCCGGCGATACCGGGTGGAAAAGCCCAAGCGAGCGGCAGCCGGCAGCAGACTCACGGTTCTTGAGAAGATTTTTGAAGGTTTTTCAAAAAATTCAAAATGGCAGGAAGAAATGATAGGCAGACATTATACCCTAGGTCACAATGGCAAAATTGTTCAGAATGTCCAGCTCTACGTGTGTATCAAGTTTCACTTCGCTAGGACATACGTGGCGGCAGCAATGAGCCTTTGACTCAGAATGCCTGTTGTAGCGCCCCCTATGGGCCAATCAGTGCTATTGTTTGTGGCCAGGTTACGCGTGGCCTGGACCATGCCGAAATGGACAAAAAGGTACCAATGTATGGATGAGGTATTGGACAAAATACTGGAGAAAAATAAATAATAGGAATTCCAGCATTTACAATAGGGCTCCCTACTTCGCAGGGAAATAGATTCAGATTCTAATATAGACTCAATTCAAATATTCATAAATTGACTCTAATATAGATTTAAAAATAGATTGGTGTATTGTAATAGATTCAAATATTGATTTTAATATTGAGTTCTGAGGCTGACAAGAGGCCTAAAATCAATGTAGTCTATTTCTGCATAAAAACAAATCCTAATCAGTTTTTAATAGTCGAAAAATGCCTCATTGTGAATCTTGTAATATCTATTCATAGTAAGAGGAACATTAATAACTGAAATGTTTGTTTCAGTAATGACAACATAAATAAATGAAACGACAAATTACAAATAAATATATAACTTAATCTTTAATAGAAATCTGTGAATTTAATGAAAAAGACAAAAAAATAAAGTCGACATGACAGAATGGTTCAACGTGTTACGATTTCCATTTTCCTGCTAAATTTAAACTTCCCTTGAAATGTACAGAATACCAACAGTGTGGATACAGAAATAAAGTCAAATCTCTTTAATAACATTATTGTGCAACAGCACCAGTCTGTCACATGATTATCCTCTGGTCCCACGCAACGCCGACACCAAAAACCTGTTTCTGGGAACATTCACACCGAGCGCTGCTGTTACGTTTCCATGACAACGGACGTTAGCAACGTATGTTTGGAGCCGATATTCCTAACAAACACCACGCTGCCTTTTTGAGATTCTCGAAATATTGACGTAATATTTCTGATTGAAGTCACTGTTAGGACAAAAACCAAATATCACATTTCTTTAAGAATATCGATATCGATATCAATAATTTTGCGATATTTTGGGGATGACTATTGGTGCCTTCATGAGACATTTACACACAAATAATACAACCATTATTATTATGAATATTAGGGCCATTTAATCGAACAGCTAGAATAGTGTATGAAGTTCAGAAAACTGCTTCAAAGTTCAAAAAGACTAATATCATGATATTGATATATCGATATCCCCCATCGCATTTCAATGTCATGAAATATCAGAATTTACGTGTAATTATGTGTATTTATTAATTTGTGGCCAAATTTTGGTTTATAAAAAGGAGGTTTTCAGGCAGCCGCTCGACTGTGAACGCTCCTTTAGGCGTCAACTTAGCTGGTCTGTCCAGTCCCCTGGGTCTCAAATATTCAACATCTTCAATGCCTCCTTTCTTTTACCCGTCTTTTCCCCCCTAAAATAATCAAAGTAATCACCGGAGAAGAAGAAAATCTGAAGCAGCAGGAAGTGAGGTTTTCCTCTGTGCGCTAGAGCTGCTGTAGGTCGTCAGCTTTCCGCCGCACTGACCACTGCCGTGAGGGGAAGGAGTCCAAGTAAAGGAAAAGCGATCCGTGTGTTATATTGACTTTTAAAACGGTACAATATGTAACTTTTCCGCATTAACATGTCCAAACTCGACTAGACCTATGATAAATATTTTGTTGAGTAGTGTACTTACATGATCCCAAATGTTTCCAACTATTTTCAAACCAAAAAAAATCCCTAATTTTAATGTTGGTAACGGAGCGTTTCATTAGGTCGCCTGTCATGGCATCGATACTCTTTACCCTCTCTACTGCTACAGCTTCCACCTTTACCCCCTCTACTGCTACAGCTTCCACCTTTACCCCCTCTACAGCGACAACTTCCACCTTTACCACCTCTACTGCGACAACTTCCACCTTTACCCCTTCTACTGCTACAACTTCCCGGGGCAACACGGGGAACACCGGATGTTACGTCAGAGGACTCAATGTAATTTCAAAACCTTTTTCTACTCCACTAATATTTGTATCGCTCTACTATTACTCGAC
>OMKR01111688.1:1520-12677 GCA_900302355.1 Cyttopsis rosea | reverse complement strand
CAAAGTTACAATTGTAGGTACACATTACACATTTCTTAATGTTTAATTGAAGTATACAGCATAGGTCCCAGCCCTGGTCACAAATGGAATTATCAGTGCGGAATTTGTTTGCGTGTCTTTATACCAGTGGTGTAAAGTAACAAATTAAAAATACTTTGTTACTCTACTACTATTTTTTGGGAGTATCTGTACTTTTCTTGAGTTATTATATTTCTGTCGACTTCTACTTTTACTTCGCTACATTTTGCCCCAAAAAAGTAGACTTTTACTCCAATACATTTCCCCTGAACACCTTTGTTACTCACTACAAAATAAAATCAGGGGAAAACTTGGATCCAATGATGTTAGTGAAAGCCAGTTATCACCAGGTTCATGAGTGTATGAATTATGTTATGAGTGTAAACTCATAGCAAGAAAAAAAAAGTCTGGCTTTTTTTTGTCCACAGCATTTACTTTCACGTTTGATACTTAAATCCACGTAATACCATATAATTACTTTTGATACTTAAGTACCTTTAATATCAGCTACTTTAAGAGTTTTACTCAAGTAGTATTCTAATGAGTGACCTTCACTTTTACCAGTGTTTTTTATAGATATCTGTAGATATCTCTACTTTTACTCAAGTGCGGCTTTTGAATACTTTTTTGAAGGCTTTTGATCACATCCTTACTGTAAATGCAAAAAGTGAAAAGTGACTCGCAAACTTTGCCTTTTGCTTTGTTTAAAGTTCGAAAATGCCTTCTGCCTTTGCGTCTCCAATAAAATATTTGTGTCTCTTCCCTCTGCAGTGTTGTTTTCCAACACTCAGACGTGGCCGTGGTCTGCTTTTAGGGCTGGGATGCCTAATGCCTCCATCTAATGCCATTAACGTCTGGGCAGAGATTGGATTTCACCATCCAAACTCAATAATGAAGAAGCCATTTAGAACATAACTGCCTACAGTGACCGATAATGTGCGCGCATGTGTGTGTGTGTTTGTGGCCACTGGTAATGACATAAGGTGAATTTGAGTGAAATGTAATGAACTTGAAGTTGCCAAATTATGACGACCATTCAGACCTGACTTTACAGTAAATGTCATCTGTTATCGGGGGGGGAAAAAATATGCAAAAAACTCATTGTTAGTCATCTGTCTGGTTATGATGACTAACTTCAACTCGGTCTTTCCATCTGAGAATAAACACTGTAATAGAAACTGTTCTTCTGCTTCTTCTTTTCGTGATATTTTGTTCCCCCCTGGCCTTTCCCCCAGAAGTTTCATCCTTTTTAATGTGTTTATTCATGAATCAAATCATGTTGATGCTTCCATAAACCATAATAATCCCCACACACCCAGCTGTGGTCCAAGCTTTCAAGGTATGCGTTTGTTAATGTTACCTTGCAAGGGTTGGCCGGGTGGACATTAATCTGCCATGTCTCCACCGCTGCTCCCACAAGTGCAGTAAAGTTCCAAAGTACAGAAAGTGTGCTATACCGGCCAAATCTCCCAAAAATGAAAGCTTTACGTTGCTGCAGGTTCACTCCCTACCCCCTATTTGAGCTCCTACCTCGCTGGATTCTTCTGGTGAATTTCCACCTCTTGTATCTCAAGCACTAATCGGTCGGCCACCTACCACCGCCGAACAAAGCACGAAGATATTCCTTGACTGATTCCTAGATTTATTACAAGAAACATTCTTGTCTCTGCAGGAAATTCATCTGCCCTCTGCAGCAACCCACTGGGTACGAGATGAAGGTGAGGGGGAGAGAGTTTGCTTCGGTCTTGGTCTTTTAAAAGTGCTTTGGTATTTTACGGAATAACCTTTATTCAAGGCTTTGTTGTATGAAATCAGTGCTTTTAATTTGTGTATGTATATATTTTGTGAGTTTTCTTTATCGAGTATAATATAGCAAATAGGTCGATTTTTGTTGGTTTGTTTTTTAAATCAGAGACCATTATGTAATTAATGTAAACTAATGCTACCAAAGGAGTATTAGTGTCTTACCTGTTGTTTCTGGGATGGGATGGGATGTCTTTGCTGCTCAAAATGGTCCAAAGTGGTTTACCACTTTCGGACACATTCCAGGACCGTCCGTCTCAAGCCAGTAAGAGCTCCATCCTGGAAGTCGGGGGAACAGGTTTTTTCCAAAAGATGGTCCTTGAGAACTTCTGACCTCCACCGGCGCCAGTCCAATCTCACACAATGTCCCCAGTCGATTGACTATAGTTTAAAAGGTTAAAAAAGTAAGAAAGTCTGTATGTTGTTTTGAACGTCGTCCTCCACTTCGGCTTCAGGTTACACCACTTGCTCTGGCGAGTTACACCAGATTTCACAGCTAGAGCGAGAGAGTATGAAAAAGGAAGAGATACAGCCACAGAGGGTGGTTGCCGGAGGAGGGAGGTTCCGCACATGTACAGGGAGGAAGCAGATATTAGGGGTGGGGAGATATGATGAACAGCAGTCTAAAAGTCCAGATGCTTATCTGAGTACTATACCAGAGAGAAGAAAAGAAAGAAAAGAAGAATTCCCCATCAATTCTCAGTGACATAACACAACCGTATATAACTCGACTCAATAGGAAGCTGAAAGCAGTTGGGCAGAGTATTCAGACAACATTAGTCATTTTATTAAAGCTAACCATCACATTCTTTCTTCATTGGTAACAGAAAGTATTAAAAGTTAGAACAAAACATTTTATTTTTTCTCAGGCCTATTCAGATTCAGTCCAGATTTTCAACATGTAATCAACTTAGCGGCCTGACAAACTTATTTAATTACTTATATACTTATCTTATACTTATAATAAAACAAAGAAATACAGTAATAAAATGCAAAAACGCCTTCATACTCTTTAAATTGTCTTTTGATTATATATTATTATCTATCGATTTACAAAAAAAAGCTTAAAGGGATGCTCCAGCTATAGGCTAGTTGATCCCATCTGCAGCCCTGCATTGAGCTAACACATGTAGCATGCAGCCCGTCGCAATCGCTGTACTGGCCACACAGGGATGAAATTACTATTGAAATTGAAATTGAAATTGAAAAATTGCAATTAAATCTCCTCGATCTTCTCCTCTGACTCTGGGTAGGATAGACACAAAGCCAATTTCCAAAAAAAACTTGAGTATCCTTTAAAAATGAACCAATTTATTTCTAGATATTATTCTCTCAGGTTTTTTATTCTTAAATGTAGCATGCTTCTGCATAGTCATACAGTATGGTTGTTGGTATTTCTGAAATGAATGTAGCTACAGTTCATTGATAACCTTCACATTTATTTAAAGGACCAGTCTGCATTAAGACGTGCACAACATTTGGCCTCCAGTTCAATAGGCCTGCTCTGTAGTAAGTATGTTGTATGTTACACTGTGTAATATTCATTCATTAACATTAAATAATTATACTTAGCAATATTATGTCAATGACCAAGACCATCCTCCTCTTCCAGTAGATTGTCCCACAGTATTTGTAGAGAATTAGAGCAAACCTCACTCCCTTCAGTGACGAACGCACAGTGATCGTGGCTAAATATTTATTTGATGAAATTGCCATTTGCTATCTGTTCATGTATGTGCTGTTTAGAAATGTCCAAATGTTAAAACAACACAGGACAGCCAAAGGGTTGTTCATAGACAGAGAATGCAATTTGAAATATATTTTTCCCTAAGAGTGTTAAAAGAATCGCAAATGGTCTTTCTAATGTCACCAATCTTATAATAACCCCCTATTTTTTCATCAGAATCATTAGATGTGGAAGTGATTCTCAGAGTCAGTCCTGCACTGAATCATAATCATCCTCAAAATGAAATTATTAAATCAATAAAGAATTAAATTAATCAATAATTCAATGTATCACTTTAAATATTCCATGAAAACATTCAAATTATTATTATAAATATTTAAAAGTAGCCATTTCCTCAATAATACTGCTATTACATATTATACTTTTTCATTTCATAATAGATTCAGTATTTCCAAATGCCCTTTTTCATAATAATATAATTATTTTCCGAATTCTGATTACCCCAATAAGCTTTTCATAATAATAGGAGACTTCACTTTGATTCGTATGGTCGACTTAGAATAAAATAAAAAAATTAATTAAAAAAATGTCCGCCCGATAAGCCCGTCCGGCTTCTCAGTATAAAATCAAGAAACAAGAAGAGTAAAAAGAATGCCTGCCTGGTTTCCAAGGTACAGAAAACTATAACCATAACCATAACACACTCACTGAGCACTTTATTAGGAACACTGTACACCTACTTATTCATGCAGGTATCTAATCAGCCAATCGTGTGGCAGCAGTGCAATGCATACAATCATGCAGATACGGGTCAGCAGCTCCGGTTAATGTTCACATAAACCATCAGAACCGGGGGAAAAAATGTGATCTCAATGTTTTCAATCGTGGCGTGATTGTTGGTGCCAGGCTGGTTTGAGTATTTTTGTAACTGCTTATCTCCTGGGATCTTCACACACAACAGAGTTTTACTCAGAATGGTGCGAAAAACAAAAAACCTCCAGTGAGCGGCGGTTCTGCCGACGGAAACGCCTTGTTGATGAGAGAGGTCGACGGAGGACGGCCAGACTGGTTCGAGCCGACAGAACGGCTACGGTAACTCAGATAGCCACTCTGTACAGTGGCGGTGAGCAGAATGCACAACACGTCGAACCTGGAGGAGCTACGACGGCAGAAGACCACGTCGGGTTCCACTTCTGTCAGCCAAGAACAGAAAGCTGGGGCTGCAGTGGGCACAGGTTCACCAAATCTGGACAGTTGAAGACTGGAAAACCGTAGCCTGGACTAGTGAATCTTGATTTCTGATGAGGCACCAACATCATGAATCCTTGGACCCAACCTGCCTTGTGTGAACAGTCCAGGCTGGTGGCGGTGGTGCAATGGTGTGGGGAATTTCTTCTTGGCACACTTTGGGCCCGTTAATACCAATCATCGCTTGAATGCCACAGCCTGTTTGAGTATTGTTGCTGACCATGTGCATCCCTTCATGGCCACAATTTACCCATCTTCTAACGGCTACTTCCAGCATGATCATGCACCGTGTCACAAAGCAACGGTCATCTCAAACTGGTTTCATGAACATGACAATGAGTTCAATGTTCTTCAGCGGCCTTCCCAGTCACCAGATCTGAATCCTATAGAACACCTATGGGATGTGATAGAACGGGAGATTCGCAGAATGAATGTGCAGCTGACAAATCTGCAGAAATTGCGTGACGCAATCATATCAACATGGACCAGAATCTCAAATCTCAATATGTTTCCAACGTCTTGTGGAATCCACGTCAAGAAGAATTGAGGCTGTTTTGAGAGCAAAGGGAGGCCCTACCCAGTATTAGTACAGTGTTCCTAATAAAGTGCTCAGTGAATGTATGTTTACCTTGACAGCAAATTGTGAAGAAGATAACTTGAAAACTGAATCGTGTAAATATTGCAGTTAACAAATACATATACGGATAAGTAAAGCTAATGTAAAATGAAGATTTAAAAAAATTAAGCGACGCTGTTGAAAATATACATATAGATATTTGACGATAACCTAATTTAAAATATACACATTTTTAAACAATGCTCTTAAATATACATATAAGTGAAGATGGAAAAATGTAACATTGCTGATGGAAAAATGTAACATTGCTGTTGACATATACACATGTAAATACAAGCCTTGTTTATTCTGCAACAGGTTAAGGGCAAACTTATTAGCAATATTTTCTTAAGTCAACTGTCTTCAACCTGATACCCAATAACCTCTGAGCTAGTTTTGAAACTCTGAACTAAAGTTTGCAAGCATAACTTCTTCCTGCTGCAAACACAGAGGGGCGTGGGCCCGTCCGTCTGCGTGGTCTCGACTCATGGTGCACAACGTCACAAGATGCAATGAGACGTCCCAGTCACCCCACCAGATCCTCAGCAGGCGAACTATGGGACTATTATAGTTCAGGCACGGGCCATTACAGTTCAGGCACAGGCTAATTGTTGTTTGTCCACGGAGGATTTCAACAGAGAATCTGGTCATTGGTAATGCTAATTCTAATTCTTTTTTCGCAGCTGCTTGCCATGTCTAGTTTCTTGTTGAATGTTAAGTAGAAGTTTTTGTGGTAAGAGAGGTACAGTACAGTGTTTTGTTCCTTTGTTCTTCCCCAGCTAAAGGGATGATTCCACTCGCTGTTGCTGTGCTCCTGGGCCTTTCTGGCTGGGTTTCTCTCTACGTCGTCCTGTGTAGCCTCAACGGGCCCCGAGGTTTCGAATGGAACTGTCGTCTGGTCACGCTGCTGCACGGCGTCATGGCTGTCTGCATCACAGCGTACATAGGCTACGTGGACGGACCCTGGCCTTTCACGTATCCAGGTATGGTATTTACATGATATTTAAATGTTGTACAGTATATTTGTACCATTGGTAAATATTTATTCATGTCATTGTTTGCAAAATGATTATGAGTAGAATTGTGACAATTGTTAAATCTATAAAGGAAAGGCTATCACATAGATCATGTGATAGTGATCATGCAAGTTGTTATCAACCACAGTAAACATTACTTCAAACTCTGTGTGCCATGATGTTTAAGATGTCTGGCAATGTCTCAGTCGCAAAATAAGTTTTATATTGATAGCCTGAAAACACAATTATGACACAATTTGAATAAACAACACATACATATTTTTGTCGTTTTACTTTTATATATATAATTATATATATAATTACTCTTATATATTTAATTATATAAAGTTATAATTATATTAATATTATAAGTGAAAACTATTTACAAATAGCTATGTTCAGGCATGAATAAATAACATTCACTGTTTATGTATATATTTTTCTTAATTTTGCTTTATAGTTTTTCACTTAAAAAAAAACGTTTGTTCTGTACCGTCACTAAATACAGTAACAAATCCCTTGTTACTGTATATGTGTAAGCATACTTGGACAATAAAGCCTGATTCAAATTTCTTCACAGTAGCATTATTAGCCTTGATAACGGAAAATCATATGTTTTTGCTCATTGTAATATATTGACCTTATTTACCTTAATAGTTAGAAGAAGAATGATTTATTAATCACACATTTACCACACACATGCGGAGGGTGACACATACACACATACACACACACATGCAGGAGTGGCGAACGATGAGATACAGTCTCTGCATTTATCCCATCCTGGCCGTCCTTCCTCCAGGGGCAGCCAGGAGCAGTGGGCAGCCCTCACTTTGTCGGCGCCCGGGGACCAATTCCAGGTGGTGGGTCCATGCCGTGGTCAGGGACAGGACAGGAAGTGTTCTGCATGTTTTTAGTCGGGGTCCTATGTTGGAGGAGACCCAATGCGAACACGGGGAGAACGTGCAAACTCCACACAGAAAGGCCCCTGATTGGGAGATAACCCACTGGAGCCAACAGTGCCCCAGGACCTTCTTGCTGTGAGGCAACAGTGTTAACCACTGAGCCACCGTGCCGCGATAATATTTATAATAATTAATCATTCTTATCTGTTTGTTAATATGCATTCATTCCAGGTACTAAGAATACTCCCCTCCAGATCACTGCCATGGTGCTGAGTCTCAGCTACTTCATATTTGACATGGTCTGGTGCGTGTACTTCCGCACCGAGGGCCCCGTGATGCTGGCGCACCACAGCATGAGCATCCTGGGGATCCTGCTGACGCTGTGGCTCGGGGAGTCCGGGATCGAGTCCTGCGCCGTCCTGTTCGGCAGCGAAATCACCAACCCGCTGCTGCAGGCGCGCTGGTTCCTGCGGCAGACGGGGCGCTACGAGACGGCGCTGGGCGACGGCGTGGACGTGGCCTTCGTGCTGCTGTTCGTCCTCATGCGGATCTTTGTGGGAGCCGCCATGTTGTACTGCGAGCTGATCTCCCCGAGGCCGAGGTTTTTTATCAAGTGCGGCGGCGTGGCCATGTACGCCCTGTCCTGGGTGTTCATGGTCGATATCGGCAGGTTTGCGGTCCGCAAGTGCAAGAGTAAGTACAGACGCTTGAGGGAGGAGACATCGCTTGTCAACACTCATGAAGGAAAAGCAGACTGAAAGTGACGCTGCTTTCTTTTTTCTTTTTCTTTTTTTTTTATGCCGTCTTTTACTGTCTTTACACAGATTTTTACACTGTCTTGTCTTGTGTACCTCATGTTGACTCAAAGGGAATCGTCTTTTGTGTACATAAATTTGACCTGAACAAGGGAGACGTTAAAGAGAGTTACAACTGACGCAGATTCTTTGAGGTGTTGTGTAACAAATCACTTGTGCGTGTGAATCTGTTTTTTTGGTCTTGGTCAAAGAAATACTATTTATAGATAGACAGAAGATTCAGAAAAGATATAGAAATGATGATGCGTTTCTGTTAAAGGATAGGTTTACCGTTTTTTTGAACTGTTCATATCACAACCTCGCTGAAACGTACTGCTCTGCTGCAGTGGGGCTGAAATGGGGCCAACAGTTCTCCTTTTCGGAAACAAGAGTTCACAGGATAGTCAGACAGTATATATATTATCGGTAAAAAATGGTCCTAAGCTTCGCATTTTATCAGGTTTTCCAGGGACTCTTTTGTACTTCCGCAAAACAGGAAGTTGTGCTGCTTGCTACTGGCAACCTGCTGTAGCCAACGTTACACTCTGTGTGTACTGGGGCAACTGCAAAAAGTATTTTTAAATAAAATGTGATATTACTGTTATCAGAGCGGTAAGTTTCTCAATAGTAAAGCGAGGATGTGCTATGAACTTTTAAAAATGATAGGAACCAACATTTTAATAAAGGTTTAAAAAGAAAAAATGCAGAACCCATCCTTTAAACATTTGCCAAGTTTGACAGAAACATTTGACATGAGGTTAGTTATTGTCCTTGTACAGGAATACAGTCTATTGGTGCACCAATGTATTGTCAATGGGAAGTAAATTACAAAGACGCTTTCCGCTTGTGAAGTAATACTCAGGGTTATGATACCACACTGGAAACTTGATCACAGCAGGACATATTCCATCATTAAATATCTTGCCGGGCTTTTGCCTGCTCATGTGTGAGATCATACCCCCCAGTCTGTCCCGTCAATATGCTTTTGACTGTTACCATGGGTTTCAATTAATGTCTATGTATTGTGACTGATACGACTATATAACTTTGTATATATGACTCAGTTTATTTATTTCATATTGTGAATGCACATAATTAAGACATCCTCTATTTCCCTTTGCAGTTTTATTCCAGAATATGTTATGTTGCTATTTAATCTAGTCTCAAAATAAACATTTGAAGATGTTTCTTTAAATGAGTAATGTATGGCCAAAGTAAGAAAAGCATAGTAATGTTTCAGTGTAGAAATGTCGATTCTACACTGAAACATTACTATGCTAGTGTTTTCTTACTTTGGCCATACATTGGCCCTGACTTTTATGACACAATTTCAGAACATGATGTTTTTATGAATGGAACGCCACTCCGGTCTTCCAATTCAACGTGATCTTCGTTGTAATTGAGTTTGTAAAGGGAGTAATTACTGCGCCCTCTTAATGCTGATTGCTGGAAATTTGACCCCGTTCTAGCACAAAACCACACAGACCCGATCTTTGTGGTGGGGTTTAATTTTTAATGTTTCCATTATCTGGAGCGTAACATTTAATTTTAAAAGAATGTTACAACCATAATATGCTTGAAACACCATTAGCCAGTGGTCATGTTATGTCGAATTAATTTTGTTTGAGCGATATATGGACTAATCATCACTGTGTCTATGATGGGAAGAATCTATAGTTTGTGCCTTGGAAATCTGAATGTACTTTCCTAAAATATTTTGGTTTTGATTTGAAGTTTTGTTGTACTGCAATTTTCGGTAACACAAATGTGGGAATAATGTTTTTATTTATATAACTTATTTTTAGTATTGTAAATTTTTAATATTAACACTCCAGAGGTGGTTGTGAGCTACTAGAAAGTGTGTTTACATGACTGTGTATTTGCTCTATGGGTGTGTGTGTGGTTGTACTTTGGTTTAGTTTGCAAGCCCATCCACATGGTGGCACCAGTGCCATGATAAACTGGGAAACACAGTTCTATTTAATGAAACTGTGGCTGAGAACTTCATCAACTAAATAAGAGAAAATCATTATTAGATCATTGTCTACCAATAACTCTGCTGTAATGACTATGAATCTGTGTATATTCACACCAGTTAAGTGATGTTAGATGAGAGAAGGGGGTTGGGGGGGGTGAGTTTTGCCTGATGGGAAAGAAAATAAATCTTAATTGTTTTTCAAATTGGTGAATATGTTATGTTCCCTTATTTCAATGCTGGAGCCCGAGGAGTGATTGTCACCAAACAAAGCCGGAGCGGTAAAATCGGAATGATCCCCTCGGCCGCAATGACTCCACTTCAAAAGGCCTTTGTGCATGGAAGCAAAATATGAAGGGCAAGTTTTTAGTTTTATTGGTCTCATGTGCCAAACAGTAAAAAATAGTCACATGGTTACAGTGCACAGCGATCGTATATTATTCTTTAAAGGTATCCCCTCATTAGTTTACTAATTGAAGTACACTACAAAGCATAGTGCACTACACTACACTTAGCAATATATATAAACAACAGACTTAACCATTATGACAGTAATCCACGGAATATACAGCACGAATGTCATAATGTTGTCATGAAGACGACATTAGACAACAACAAGAATAAAGAACGTAATAAAGGCCACAGACTCCATTTGAGATGATTCTGTCTCCGGAAGCCCAATCTGGGAAGATCGTCCATTGTTAGGTATGAATTATTCCAAACTTCCATACCTGATACTATAGTTAGGGAGATAACAATGAAGCTAGAATTTAAACACCAATCATTATTGTACATTCTCTAAAGGACCCCTGGGGGTCCCTGGAACCCATGTTGAGAACCACTTCTCTATTATTATTATTATTATTATTATTATTATTATTATTATTATGTTATTATGCTTGAGATTATTATTATTGCTAAAACTACTACTACTACTACTACTACTAATAAATAAATAAATAGTAATAGTATTGACAATATTAGTATCATTTGTATTTGTATCACTGTTATTATGATTGAGATTAGACTACTACTACTACTACTACTACGAGTACTACTACTATTATTGATGATGATGATGATGATGATGATGAT
>OMKR01111687.1:0-13722 GCA_900302355.1 Cyttopsis rosea | reverse complement strand
CCATTGTACTTGCACTTGCACATGGGACGATTCCCCTCGATCACGGTCTTTTCATTTGTGAACACAGAGATTAATATCAACACTGCTTAAAAGAATAAATTGAATTAGTTTGGGGCGGTGTGGGGGGGATCATTTCAATCCTTGTAGAGACCTGGCAAGTTGGACAACCCCCCCCTTCACCTCTACTGTATCTGAAATGAGACATCTGGCATCTGGGGATGAATCATCTTAAATTGGCTGCCCGGATTTGGATCTCGGTTATTCGAATAGTCTGACGCTTTAGGGCTTGATTTGTGTTTTAAGCCTCACATTTTCTCTTGCGCTTTTCTTCACTATTTCTTCTATTTAATATCAGTAGAAAAAGAGGTTCAGTCTGGGATATCAGGAAAATATAGCACATTGTAAACTACTAGAATTCTAAAAGACTGTGTATTATATCCAGATTATATTCACAATTCACTTACTTTGTGGCAGTGTGTTATTATGTGCAGCACGGAAACACGTTCCCTGACCTACGAAAAGTGGTATTTAAATGTCCTGAAGGGAACGATAATCACTCACTCAATTGATTATGAGAACGCCATAGAAAAGAAATGTTCTTTGATGCCATAACCATATACTTAAGAGTGTCCATTAGCCAAGAGCTTAGCAACTAATGTAATTTTCTTTATGTTGCACATTAAATCCAATTGCCCATATGGCGACCCTGAGCAATATACTGTATCCTATGTCGCAGTACACATCCTGAGAGGCACACAGGGTCACAGTCCAGACTCCCCCAGCCACTCCCCCCCCAAAGGTAACCGAGTCAATTTGTATCCCCTCGTGCGAAGGTGTGTCAGATCAGTGTGCTCAAGTTCTGTGCAGCCCCCTTCGGGTCCACTTATTGAATTACTGCCACGTGGGGCCGGCAGCTGTTCTTCTTGGCCGCAGCAGGCCGCCGTCGTTAATTGAAGGGTAATGGGCTCAACAGCAGGGAAGGTCAGACAGGGAGAGCTGGGCTGATGCACAGCCCCTGTCAGGAGCTGTACAGGACACACATATTAGATTTTCAACTCTGTACCCCTCCACCTCCCTAGAAGAGCACAAATAGACTCTATTGTGACAGTGCTCTGGCAGGGGTTGGCAGCCTCCCTGGCGCCGTACCATTACTGTACACATCACCCAAGACAAAAGACGTGAGCTTGGCTTGCTTTCACTGTAGGTGAGTGACTCCTCATTATAATTGACGTCTTAAGATATAAGATAAGATAAATATGTGTGATTCACATGTGAAGCGGGATCTAGTTAGGAATAGGGATGGATATCGTTAGGATTTTTTCGATGTTATTGATACTACTCTCCATAATTTGGTGCAAAAAATAAAGACATGACATGAAAAGATGTGAAAGGATTCAACAGTTACTTTTATTACTTTTTTGCAGAAGTAACAAGTTAAATTGTTAACTTGTACTGTGTTGTTTAGAGTAGTTCGTGACATTGAAGTCCGACTTTACAACTTTTTTTAAGTGTGTTGATGAAAAACTTGCATGATGGCACCATTCATGGGTTATTACAACATTTGGGGTCTGCTGCCATGCCGCGATGGCGGCATACATACGGTGAGGCATATCCATCTTTTGACTGCAAGGTTTCAGTGAATGAAAGTTTACATCTTCAATTTTGCAAATATCTTAAAAGTCGGATTTTGATATCTATCGCATTTTTCCGCTTATTTTGAGTATTCTCTGCAGACGCTGTGCCGACACACTTTGTGTATGTGTGTGTTGTAACATTAGATCAGTGAGTCTTCCACAGCAGTTTAGTTTATACTAAAGTAGAATTAGCTGCCAAACTTCAACTGATTTGTAACTTTAGAATTGGGCCACAGAGCGGTTCATGGTACATTTAGATCGATCCAGGGGTCCGTCGATCTAGTCGCATCTTTAACGTATTCGTATTTAATCTATTCGTATCTGTGAATCGTTACACCCCTACCAGCTATGTTAGAATGCATTAACATTACATAACTACCGATACCAGCACCGTTAGCTTATCAATATTTCGGTACTGAACAGTCAGGAACCGGTACCAATTTAGTACCGGTTCTCGATACCCTAGTTAGAAAAAATGTGTCAGGGCAATTTTAATCTTTCTCCAGAGCCAGTTTAAAGTTTCATACGGCCAGCCGTTGCTGTGAAAAAAGGGAGGCTAATATTTCTAAAAGTATCTAGCTCTCATCTTAACAAAAAATCAAAAAGCAGGCAAGGACAATACCTCAATTACACCAGGGTATATTTGGCAATGTCAAGATGAATAAACAAGACGACCTAACGATTTTTGGTAACTACAGACATGGCAAATGCAGTCAGCGAAAAGCTATGGAGTGCTTTACAACATATACAGTTAAACATAAATCACCAAAAGTGTGAAAAACATAAGAAATAAGAATTGAACAGACAGTAAGGGATATATGAAAACAAGGAAACTAATTAACTATGAATAAGCTTTAACATACAGGTAACTTTTAGGAAGTGAATTAAAAGATAATGGTGATTTTGCTACACCGAGCAGGGCAGTTCAACCCATGTGTAGTATGAAATATTTCACACTTTATGCTCAAGATTCTGGCTTAAACTTTCACATCGAGTCATTCATTAGCTGCAGCACCAATAGTGTCTGAAATGGTTCATTTTATGCCACTATCATGTTATAAGCTTATAATAGTGTTATAATAATACATGTTTACCTATTGCAGAAGAGCTATGCATTGACATTGAACATAAAGATTCAGGTAGACAGTTACCAAAGCAAATGCATTTAGGGGTTGAGGGTTCAGTTTTCAACTTAATGGTGGTCCATTACACACTTGTTTAAAACTCCTTTGACATTTGGATGCAAACATAGTATTGTGGAATCTAACCATAAAAGATTGCCGTCAGCCCAAATAATTAAGATCGGGCAATTCTGTAATAATTAACGCATAATAACAGCTCTAGGCACATAATAACAGCTCTATGCACAGGGAACAATAAATATGTATGGCAAAACACACCCACCTCATCAGATTTGTGAAACCTTTATTCTATTTGTGAAAACATGCAAATGGTGGATTTCACTATTTTTTCCACACAGACCAGACTACTAAGAGAACTAAAGTAACGGGGGAAAAAAAAAGAAAAAAGAGTCGAGTCGTCACCACTCCCTGCATGCGTGTGTGTTAAGTGCATTGCACCTGTAAGACAAAAATAAAATTCTTCTTCTTTAAACCCTTAATTGTCTATTCATTTTGACAGGGCCTAATAAACCCTGATTTAGTATTTAGAAGTATTGTCCATGCCTGCTTTTTCAAGGTAACCTTTCTGGTGTTTTTTTGCCTTAGTTCATCATATTGCAAATCAACATAAAAAAAAACAAAGATTAGGCCCTACAGAGAAAATGTGTGAGCTTGTCCTTCTCATATCTTTTTCAGAGCCAGACAAATTGTAACCACCCCAAGCATGGAGTGGGTAGTCTGCATTAGTGCTCATGACTATTCCCAAGAGTCTTTCATCTTGCCACCTCAATCTCTCACCATGATGTCTGTGTAAGATCTAGTACATCGTGTACCCTGCCAATTTGGCGATGGTGCCAATTAGTAGTAGCCTGGGAACCAGGCGAATCTGCGAGCTCATGTTTTATTTGCTCTGTCAGGTACGTCTGTCCCCCCACCCATTTAAACAGATTTCCACACGACCATGCTGGGGTCGGGCCAATTACAACCATTTATCTACTATGGGGCGGGTTTGATACAATGACGATGCAGAGGAGCGCCGTTGAGGCACATTACCAAGATGGCTGCCGCTGATGTGGAACGGTCTGTTGGATCCACTATTGTGACATTATTGAACGAACTGGACGGTATATTTTCTCTAAAAGAAGAACAAACAACTGCACTTAAAGCTTTTGTTCATACGAAAGATGTGTTTGCCGTACTTCCGATTTGGTAAAAGTTAAATATACCAACTGGGTTAGGGCTGGTTGCCATTTTTCCATTGCTCAGCGCTACGTCACATGTGTCGTTGCTCTGATTGGTTGTAGCTCTATCCAATTACGTCCAGAGACATATTGGTCTGCGCCTGTTGATAACGCCCCTGGGAAATCGAAAATGAAACATGAGGTTCCAGACTAATATGCATTTGCGAATTGGTCTGGCGATGTCAGGCTAAATTTGTAGCTAAAGACATCAAATCTATTCCTGCTGCTGATACCTTTTTGGTGCTATTATTCCCACATACTGATTAGTTCTCTTGCTACTACTGTACATGAAACCATTTACATTTTTTTTCGATATGATGATAGAATATTGGTGTCAAAACTGTTCTGTCTTGTACTACATGCCTCTCTTCTCCTCAGAGGGTTAGATAGCTTGGCCATAAATTTCTGCTACAGTCAAAAGCATCAAAAGCCTTTTTTGACTCAAACATCACTGGAATGCATGAACTTTGGTAGAACACAGTCGTAGTGGCCTCCTGCTGGATGCTGTGCAGATGCAGATGCAGTTAGTTCAAACTCTGCCTCTGTACCTTGAGTCAGGTCTCCGTGCTGTCATGTCTCTGCAGCTTGTTTTCTATCAGGAGAGATCAGAGAGATATGACAGGAGAGAAAGTTCCGGGCATTTAAAACCAAAGTAAGGACCGTTCTGTTTTTCTTTCATGCTCACCAACAGTGCTATTTCATTTAACAGTCATCTTCACTCAAAATGTTGATATGAAGCTCTGCAGAGGTCACAGATATAAATTGGAGAAAAGAGACTGGAGTATTGGACTTTCCTGAAATAAGTTATTCCTTTTTTTTCCCTCTTCACTCAAATTTGATTTAGATAGACTCCATCTAGATGGCATGCTGTTGGTGAAGACAACAGACAACAGAGATAAGACAGAAATATCATTTCAAGTTCAGTATTATAGATTTTGATTTATGGAGTAAACATTCTAGAAAGAAAAACATGATCAGTGGTCCAGACTAACCTTTGCACTGCCAGCAGTGGTGCTACCAACTTTCTCAGTTGGTCGTACCAGCACATGATTTGGTCGCACCCTTTTTTAAATACCAGCATGGTATTAATCAATGACCTTGCATGCTAATGTCTTAATTTGCATACCCTAGTTTTGCAATGATGTAAAGTCACTCTAGACTTAATATTTGCAAATTTGATATTTGATGTGTCCCCATTACGCACAGTGCTTATTTCGTTCAATAAGGAGACAAGAGTTCAATAAAATAACCTACATCTACAATAAAAACACACTATAATACAAATAGAAACTATTAACAATACTGTACATTTAAAAAATATTAAGAAGAAAATATTAACTTAAATGTGCAATTACCAATCAATCAATATTTGTCCTCTTTTCAAAACAGTAATGTGTGTGTGTGTGCGCACGCGGCACTGCGAACAGTAACGATAAATGTTAGTGTGTATCGCTGCGAACAGATCAGTGATTCGTTCGCAGTGAAAAATCAGTGATTCTTTGGCAGTACGGATTTATGTTCGCTGCAGGGATACACTCACTCACTGAGTGCGAGCGACCGTGATTCGGAACCCCGCTCGCTCGCAGCTGTCTGACAGCTCAACCCAACTGACCGATGAACGGATCGTTTCAGAAAGTGATTCAGTTCAGTTTGTTCACCCGAATCGTTCGCGAAGGACACAACACTGTTAGATCTTTAGATCTCCCCCTTACTTTGAACAACACGAATGCTGAGAAGCTTGGTTCATTATTATTTTTTAGTGAAAAACACAACAACAATGCAACAAAGTGCAATGACAAACTCTCTTATATCCGACTCTGGTGCGCGCGCGGACGGAGCACTTTCACTTTCAGCTTTAGCGTCCGTTGTCAAGTATTGATAACACGCTTAGTATTTTACAAATTAAAGGTATTTTTCTTTGATGAACGTGGGTGCTGATATGCTAAAATTTACTAAATTGGTTTTATTTCTATATATTAAAAAAATGCAAAACAATGTGGGGGCTGTGGGCAAGAATGCCGTGTAACACCGTTAAACCGCTGTAACTCTGAAAAAATGATTGCATATGCGACCATTTTGGTCGCAGTCTGGAGCCAAAATCTGATTGCTCCTGCAGGTGATTCAAACCCCTAATGATGAGTGAATATGATGAGAAGCACCCTGTGTATGAAATGGGGTACTACTACCCTCGCGAATTAATAAAGCGTTCCCTTATCTTATCTTAGCACGAGCACAACAAAATAACAACTCATGTCTTTTTAAATTACAAAGCCCTTTTTAAAAAACTCTTGCAGCCTGTGCTACCTTCAAATAGTCCCATAATCAAATTACACAGTAGCATTATTAGACGCAATGTGACTTTATTACTAAAACCCAACAATTAGTAAGATGTATAAATTCATACACAGACCAGATGTACAGTTGGTTGTTGGTAACCCACACCAGAGCTAAAGATAAACCCAGCAGAACAAAACCCAGAACACCCCCAGGCTGTTGTGGTTACAAGCTTCGCTAGGAGGCTGACTCAGATCAGGTGTTATTTTCTAATCCTGATTGCCCTATGACCAACACTATTCCTTCGCTATTCCTTTAAACCTATGATCTGGAAAGTAATGAAATAAACAGTCATGTAACACATCCAGTGTGATAATGTAAATGCCCAGAATAATATGATCTTTAGACTTTCTAGTTGATTTAGTGACTCAAGGTTACATCTCTGGAAGCGTCAGTGTTTTGGATCTTTTTTTTAACCAGCTTCTCTATCTCTACCATCAATTTCTGTGAAGCAAAGGAACATGTCTCAATGATATTAAAATAGTCTGTATAATTTTTATAATTTCCATTGCTATGTATGTGTAGCTGTGGTCTGAGTAACAGCCTGGATGAACCTGTTAAAGCGAAGGGAGACCTTCCTTTGGGTTTAGCATTCAGATTGTAAAGGTCACTGCAGGAAAGAAAGTGGGGGGCGATACAATAGGGTATATTTTTTCAAAGGAAGAAGAAAGTGAGGAGCTAGGTCACTGGCCTTTCTGGAAGTGGAATTGGTCTACCCTTTCTCAAATCCTGACCTTGGTTGGGGTCATGTCCAGTTGATGATATTCCCAAAAGGAGAGTTTTCCTGGCAACAGCCTCCACATAAAAAGCACATACACGACGAAGCACGGTAACAGTGTGCACAACTCGAAGAAAAAAACCCTTAAAAAAACAACAAGAATATGTAATCTGACCCTAACAGCCTACACTAGACCTGACTCAGTCATGCTTTGAGGCCTGAAAGCTGCTGCTAGCTAAAGTGCAAAGTATGTCAATTGCTCACACACTCATTAAAAAGCCCAACTGTTGGAAACAAGGGAGCTGCCAAACATTTGGCATCGTACTCCATATTTCATAGTCGAGTAGGTACTCACTCCCCTCTCCTGCCACACACGGACACCCATGGAGTAGGTGACTGTACCACCTCCATTTGTTGCTTATGTACCTTCTGTGCAGGGCTGCTGCTGATTCTTGGTGTCTATTTGTGCTACTTATGCCCCTGTTGACATGTTGGTTATCTAAACCAGAGGTGGGCAATCATTTTTAACTGTTCCCATTACCTACAGTGCTTCATTCGTTCCAAACGGTGTAAGACTCAATAAACTACATCTAAAACAGGAGGGAGGGAGACCACAGATGAACAGAGTGTAGGGGGACACAGCGGAGCGTGCAGATCGAGACTCGCAAATTGCGCGCCCCCGCGTCCACTCGGTGTCCCCCTCCCCTTGGGATGCAGCCCTTAGCAACCACCTATACTGCCTTTTTCATTTTTACGTTATTTAGTTTGTTTTGGAACTTGGTCTGCCCAGGTCTGATCTAAACCAAGCTTGCTGTCAAGTGTCTTGTTTACAATGCAAACATTTACAATGCTACGCTATCGACCCACGGCCCACCATTAAGTTGAAAATTCTCTATGGGAAATTGTTTTGGCACCCTGATTCGAAACTTGTAATGAAAGGATCAAAATGTGAGACCAGTGGCTGGTTGCGGAAGACAAGTGTTTCGCTGCTGCCCACACAAGCGAAGTGGATCCGATCGATGCAAGGTTAAGGTTTAATCCCTGAATCGCCCATTCAAGCGCATGGATCAATAGAGGAAGTCACCCATTTGAGTCCCCATGCTTCCCTCACACAGTCCCAGATACCGGCGCAGGGCCAGCTGTCCCCCTTCTCCACCGCCCACGCTCTCTGCTCCTCTCCACCCATGGCTGCACTCTGATAATCCAGACTGTTACGGCCTCGGCATCTGGCCTCTCCCCGTCCTAAACCCCTTATCTCTCGGCGCAAAATCATTGCCTTCTGAAAGGACAGAGCAGCTGACTTGTCCCCCCACTTCTTTTTTTTGTGTGCTGTCAGCATATTTGGCATACAACAGAGTATTTGTATGCCGTTGCATCTAGGACAGAGTTCATCTGCAAGTGGAGTTCAAATTCTCGACCTGCAATGCCGCTCTTTATTCATTCTTTAATCAACAAATACTGCAGCAATAACTCTGTCCTGGAGGTGACCTGTGGGATGACGAGAGCACAGCTTTTTTTTCCATCAATCCCCCTCTTTGGAGCACGATCTCACCATGTTTTGATCTATAAACAACTAATATTCGAGCTTAGAAAGCATAGAAATAAACAAACAACAACATGTACATGGAAAAACATAAACATAGAAACCTCAGACGACAACATGTAACATGAGAGCTGTGTTTGTATCCTCGGCGTCAAGTCAAATCCGTTCCCCGTGGGATATAAAGGCGTAGCTGAGGGCCGGAGTGTATCCAGTTTGGGGGGTTGAGGGTGGCATCTCTGCTTTTTGCCTTCTTTGCCTCATCAGACTGTGATCTCCAACACTCACTAAAACAATTTGTGGTCGAGTGTGACTTGGTGGGGATGAGAGTCAGCACCTCCAAATCCGAGGCCATGGTCCTCTCCCAGAAAAAGGTGGTCTGTCCCCTCTGGGTGTGGCGAGAGCAGCTGACCCAAGCGGAGGAGTTTTAAGTATCTGGGTTCTTATTCACGAGTGAGGTAGGCATGGGAGGGAGCGTGAGATTGACAGACATTTGGGTGCAGCATCTGCAGTTAATCTAGGCACTGGACCAGACCGTCGTGGTGAAGAGAGAGCTGAGCCCAGAGGCAAAGCTTTCAATTTACTGGTCAATCTTTGTTCTAACCCTCACCTATGGTCATGAGCTCTGGGTCATGGCCAAAATGATAAGGTCCCGGATACAGGCAGCCGAAATGAGGTTCCTCCTCAGGGTGGCTGGGCTCAGCCTTAGAGACAGGGTGAGGAGCTCAGTGATCCGGGAGGACCTCAGAGTAGAGCCGCTGCTCCTCTGCATCCAGAGGAGACAGTTGAGGTGGTTCAGGCATATGTTAAGGATGCCCCCTGTGCACCACCCTTTGGAGGTGTACCAGGCACGGCCAACTGGGAGGAGACCCCAGGGCCGACCCAGGAGCCGCTGGAAGGATTATATCTCCCAGCTAGCATGGGAACGCCTCGGAATTCCCCAGGAAGCGCTGGAGGAAGTTGCTCGGGAAAAGGACATCTGGACCACCCTGTTATGCCTGTTGCCTCCGCGACCCGGACCAAAATAAGCAGCATGAAAATGGATGGTTGGATGGATGGGTTACGTGAATAAACATTTATGAACTAGTGTGAACATTTTAGTTAAACTCCGAAACTCAGACAGTCCACACATACTGAATGCCTCCGGTGGCAAAATTGCATGCCCCGTAGCTCTCTGTGATTGCATAGTTGTGAGAACGCTGAGAACGCTGAGCCCACAGCAACACCGGTTCAAATCTGGGTCACAGCGAACGGCTGATTTTCTTCTTCTGCAATTTTATTTATATATATATATATATATATATATATATATATATTCATGTAAAAACAAATATATGTCTGATACGTTCAATGTAGACACAGAATTATTTTAACTTGCTTATTTTAAGCACACACTGCAAATCAAAGTTTGATAGGAATCAAATGGTTTTATCAGCACACAGACAGCTGTTCAACCCAGCGGGACTCACGAGAGTTCCATGTGTCCTAGCCCCGGCGCCAGAGCATATAACTTGACAGGGCATTTGATTTTCGTGAGGGTGCACACAAAATCACCACGGCGGGTGTATCCACACAGGCACTTTCATATGACAACATGAACAGTAACACTGCGTGCGCACTCCGCACTGCTCAGAATCAAATGAGCTTAAAAAAAAACTCATTTATAAAAACTCCCTGAAAAACATCCTTGAATTACCACTGCCTGAACCCCCAGCCTCCGATCACAAATTGGCACAAGCCTAATTTACGTGAAACAGTATCATCACAATCGGATCACAAACACCCCCATTTAGCATATCAATGGTGGAGTTAGGGTGCTGTAAATAAAAATAAACTTCTTGACTTCTACTACACTCACTGACGTACGTCACTTTCACTGTATGTAAATAAATAATAATTGATACCAGTGATACTCAACCCGCGGCTCGTGAGCTGTTGTTATTCTGCTTTGAGAGAGAGCGCATCTATGAAGACCTGTTTTCTGGTAGTGATAATAAATAAATATTCACGGTTTTTATTTTAGTGTGATATTCCAGCGATCCATTCACTGCAGCGCGGCAGCCGCAGAAGACATGCGCAGTAGCGTTGGCTCCTTGCTTTCTGTACGTAACTTCCGGTTTGCCGTCTACCGTAATCCAATTGAAAGCTGCACAACCTATTCTCGCTCTGTTTGCAGTGCGCTTTGTGATCAGTGATCTGATGTTCAGATATTTTTGACAAACTGCCAATAATACATTTGTGAGTAATAATACATAATACATTTGTGGTTGCAATGGCAATAAAAACATGGTAATAATAATATGGTAACAATAAATTGCAATTATTGCATACATCATGCTTTTCATTCCTTAATAACATGTTACTAGTACTTATTTTAAAATGCATAATGGTTTGATGGAGGAAAGGGACGTTTCAGAAGTTTGGCTCTTGCCCTTGCTCCGCTGCTCTATGTCTTGTGGAAGCTTGTAGAGTTCAACTGATAGCTTGTGTTTGTACGAATCAAGCCCATTCATTTCCTTTGACCACCAATATCATACCTTTGGGTTAGGGTTGGGAAAGATAGAAGTGAATTGTCTTCGAAAATGTGTTCCAGATGAGTAAGGGAGGATTTGCTCAGTGGGTGGGTGGGCTTGTTGGAAGTGCAAGTCTTTTAATTGTTGTTCTAGTTTATTTTGGCATTCTTGCCCTGTCTTTTTCTTGTGAGTGGAGAATGAAATATTATTACCTCTCAGAACTGCCTTTGTCATTCAGTTTGTTTACCCTTCTGCCGATTCTCCTTCAGGATGGGGTAGAGGACCTTCCGTCGGTTGTTAATCTCCCGGGGAATTTGGTCGTTCATGCCCAGCGTGGTTCCCTTCAGTTCCCGTCCTTTGCTTTTAACCAGCCCCTTGTGCTTGAAGTGTTCAAACTTGGCAATGATGGAGCGGGGACGGTTCCCAGTCGGTGGACCCGTTGAAAGGTGATCTGCTTCAGGGTATCTGTCGGGAGTTTCAGAGCAGAGTGGAGGAAGTCTTTCACCATGTTCTCTGGGGTCTTGGTGGTGCTCTCGGGGATCCCGGAAAAGATGAGATTGTCCCACATACTTCTGGATTGGATATCCAGGATAGTCTCTTTCATTATTTTTTTTATTTTTTTTACAACCTCCATCTCCGTTGTGAGGTGCTTATCCGCGTTGTCTTTCTGCAGCTCGCCGACTGCGAGATACAGGAATTCAAAGCTGGCTTTCATCTCGGTAAAGCCTACCAAGCATATCCAGCTTCTTATTCATCTCATCCAGGACATTAACCTCTACAATGGTGGTAAGTAGATCGGTGGGGTCTGTGGCTGAATCTGCCTTCTTCCTCTTCGCTGGGTTATTGTGGTTGTCCTCCATCGCGTACTGGATATAGTGCCAATCGATTTAATCCTCGTGGTCTTCCACTTTGGTTTCCGTGTTGTGGTGGCTCGTGGAGCGAACAAGGTATTTTTGAGTGGATATTTTTTTAAATTGCTTTGTAATTTGTCTGAGTTAGAGCGGATTGTCCGTGTTACATCCTGTCGGTGTAACAGCTGGGCGCTCCATGTTCGATCTGTACTCACTTCTGTGTTCTCGCGAGATCACAGCATGCTCCCAATAAAATGCAAACTTTGAGTGCAGATGATGCAATTTAACACTGGCTGGGCAGGATGGTGGAATCAAGCGAGTATGTCTTTGTGCATTTGTAAGTGCTCCTGGCATATGTGTTTGTATTTTACAATAATTTAAGTGTTTTTGGTTTGGCCAGGGACATGTTCTGTGTGCTTATGATTGTTTTGCCAGGAAAAGCAAACAAAAACATTGTTTTGCAGGCTTTGCTTAATAGAATGTCTTGCCCGTGTATAAGAAATAGAATGCCCGTGTATAAGAAATGTTGCTGTGCATCCATGACGTGATGATTGAGCTGTCCTCACTCAGCTCTGATTCACCTCTATGTTTTTGGTATGGTAATGTGACAGTACATCTTTCAACCAAGTGGCTAGAGTCTGATTGAAACTGGTTGAAATCAACAAAGGTTCTGATGCTTTTTCATCTCTTTTTAGCTTCCAGAACAGTTCAGAAAATTGTGTGCGATGAATTTCACTTTCAAAACAAATAGCACATTCACCCTCAAGTGTGTTCGACTTATGGGTGCAGCCTTAAAATTAACATCTGTGTAGACAAATGTGCTATGCATGTGCTGTGCAGTATGATTACTTACTATATTACTATACATTGTGATATTAGATCGCATTTTTCATGAATAACACCAATCAACCTGTTTTAAGTACATATTTTGTCTGCAAATGGAAGTCTATTTTCACTGTTATATGGTGGAACCAGAACATTGTTCCTAGTTTTGCTTCTTGTAACATGTAATATTGCATATTTTTATTTCCACATATCACTCAGGTCATTAAGAGATGCTAACACAGTTCTGCTTGCCCGAGTTACTGTTGCACTGTTGATAGATCTTAAAAAGGTCAGCTAGCGCCGTGATCATAACCCTCTGCCATTCTCATCCGAAAGTAGGAAGCACAAACATAATGTTTCTGATAACTAAAACGCATGAAAAAACAGTGCTTCAATGCATGAACTATAACCTTGGATCTTCTTGCGATGACGGCTGCTGTCTTAATTTCCAGCACTCTGCTTTGTACAGGGGCTGACCTGTTTTGACCTTGTATGGAAGCACTTTGAGTCTACTAATTTTCATAGCCATCAACTAAATCTAAACTGTAACCATTTTTATATTGAAATCCCCTTTGGAAGGTTGCCATTCATTGTGCTTTAAAGACTTTAAATACTATATTATGCCAGTTTTAAAGAGGCCTATGTTTTAAGGGAAATAATAAATATGTCCCATCTTGGTCATTAAAGGGCAGTTATTGTACACACTATGCAGGCTTATCAAATTCACCTTTCGCCTTTCACTTGCGAGCGCGCAAGCTTTGCATTCCTGCCGAAAAAGGCGTACCCTGCCACGAACAGTGGAAATAGCATATATAGGAGCACATACTGTACATAATGCAAATGCATTTAATTGTTGTGTGTGCCAGCTAATAAATGGTTCAGATATGGGACTTTTGACAAATGAATATGGTTTATGGTTTTGTTAAATGTCTATATTTACTACAC
>OMKR01111684.1:0-10985 GCA_900302355.1 Cyttopsis rosea | reverse complement strand
CCGCTCCATGTCTGTCCCCAGGACCTACGCGGGTGTCAGCAGGACCTCAGCCTGCACCCCGGAGCAGGATGTCCGTCCTCGTGTCCTGGAGCAGGGCGGGTGCCTGCAGCTGGGAGGTCCGACTCTGGGTCCATCCCCGGAACTCACACTGGGGACCCCGGCCCGTCCAGAGGTCCCGGAGGGGTCCAGCCACCTTCAAGCTGCATCCGGCCACAGTTCCCACGCGGGACCCGATGTGCCGTCAACCCGGACATGTCAGACGGGTCTGCCCCAGGAGGGCAGTCGGACGACTGGTCCGACCCGCTGGACCCCTTACCTGGTCCGGGAAGGGCCTATGGTGGACCGGCCCAGAGTGTACAGCGTCCAGGAGCTTCCATTGGGTATGTGGCAGATGAGGGGGAGGAGTTAACCGGTGTCGGCACTGATCAGCGCCGGCTTCCCCTTGTCTGCTAAGCACCAGGTGTGAGGAGTTGAGGTTGCAATGCACTCCGTGGCTCCGACCTCGACTGATAAAACAGCCAAACATTTAAGCACCAGGTCTGGGGAATTGGCAATCACCTCAATTCCCCACACACGGTGCTTAGCAGACGAGAGGAAGCCGGCACTGATCAGTCCTGACGCGCCTAACTCCTCCCCCTCGTCTGCCACCGTAGTGTCGTATGCAACACGGACTGTTATATGGACTGTTAAGATGTGTTACTTTCAGCGTTGCAGTATATCCAATACGGACTGTCGAGTTGCATCACACTGGCCACAGACTGTACACTGCACCAAATAAAGCTGCGGTAGGCAGTGTTTTGGCGTCATTGGGCACAAATTCCATCGTAACCTTTCAGCATTTTTTAATTCAAGTGGTCTGAGAGAATTATACAGTACTTCTGCACCTCCTCTATTGGTTCTGTTTTAAGGCTTTAGAAAATATTGCCTGTGACGGGAGACTTTTCAGAGAGAGGGCGTTCCCATTGGCTGTTCTACAAATGCAGATGCGTGTACACATGCACTCACTGTGTGAGTGTTCCCATTTCCCACGGTGCCAGTGCTTGTTTCATTCCAAACAAAGTACAATAAATAACCTAAATAACCCCCTATCGATCAAGCTTGTGTTGCGTGCGTGTATGAAGCGCGTATATGCGTGTGCTTGTCTGGTGGTAGGGGCTTAGGGCGCGGGGGGGGTATTTTAAAATTCTGGCGTTCTTTTTTGCCTTTTTCAGAAAACTGCCTACTGCAGCTTTAAGAGTGCTGCGTAGCGCTATCTAGGAGACCGTGACGTCAGACCACCTGGAGACCACCTGGCACGTGTCGGCAGAGTTTTTAGTCAGTGAGTTTAGAGCATGTGAATACAACACATGATTGTGCTGTTACAAGAGAAGTCTCAGGTCTGTTCTTTCCAGCAACTCCTACACTGGTGACACCGTTCCTTTTTGGATGTTTCCAATGTAGGGCACTACAGCTGATTGTGCGCGCAGAGCAATGGTACGGGGGTGCGCTGCTGTTGGCATCATAAGGAAGTGCGATCTTAGTTGGGATCTTATGCTGGCTGGACGCCGACTGCCTTGCAGCATGAGCCAATATTTTTCCCTGAGGCTGACGCTGCATTAAATGGTGCGAGGACTCGGTGAGGCTCGCCTGGGTTGCAAGCTTTAGGGGCAAAAGCTTCAAGACCGATATGTGTTTCTGTTTATGTTATGTGTGTATATATTGTATGTTCGGATGTATTGGTCGGATTATCGAATGTTATTCTTTTGACGTTTCAAGGGGGAGTTGGAGCGGAGTGTCTGTTAAAACCTGAAGACCTATGTCACTGATTTAGGGTATAACGTGTTGTATTGTAACCTGACTCTCCATAAAGGATGTAGCGGATGCTACACTGCAAAATCAGTTCCAGGCGTTCACGTTTATTGGGGGGGACTAACCTGCAAAAACATTACACCAAGGAGGTGAACATGACGGGAGACACAAGCCTCAGCCTGGTTCGCTCAGACCGAGAAATCACAGCAGACGCCACAAAATATTATTATATCGTCTCCGTGCTCGGGAGCTCCAGTGGCCAGAGTGGTGAGCATCCTGGAAAGTCCTCCAGAGGACGACAAATTCGTGACGCTGAAAAGCCACCTCCTAAAGTCTATCCCACTCTGAGCAGGCCCGCTAGCTCCTCTCGCTGAAGGGCCTCAATGATAACAAGCGGTCGGAGCAGCTGCTGCAGGAACAGCAGCTGCTCAGACAGTTTGACTTTGGACCACAACCCAGTCCCACACATCCAGGACTTCTCTGCCCGCCTGGCAGGAAAGGTCATCTACTCCAAGGTGGACCTCATGCGTGGCTACTATCGAGAAGATGGGCTTCCACCGCCCTGGCGCCCCATACACCCCCTGGTCCCCACGCGATAAGCACCCGGTGGAGGAAATGACACCACCATCTGAGCTTGCATCCGACGTATGGAAAAGACATCTTTGGAAAGAACCAGTGCAGTACCAAAGTAAAGTGAAGGAGGTGACCGCTCCTGGGGGTCTCATCCTTGAACCAAGCACGAGCGAAGGCAAGACGAGCACAAAGACAAGGGCACAGACAAAAAAAAGCGAAAGGAGAAAGAAAAGAGAGAACTACTGGTAGTAGTGGGAGAGAGAAAGGTCGATAGTCGCAGTTAACAAGGGGAGCTGGGGTTATGTTTTGATTAATTGCCCTGCTGTAACGCTTACCCTATAATAAATATTATACCTGCATTTAAAGTAAGAGGTTTTCCGCAATCTTTTTAGGAACGAGAAGACAGTCACTCCAGAATTGATGACCCTCCTTGTTCAATGGTAAGAAGTGTAGGAACGTGCTGTAGGGCTCCAACGACCCCTCACCCACAGTCAAGCCAGTCGACTGGGCCACAAGACCCACACAAATGTCAGGCCACTAGAAGTTTTACTGAAAAACGAGCAAACTCGGACCGTGGGAGTTACATCCCACCAGCGGAAATTCGCAAAAAAAAACGCCCTCATCCAGTCCCGAAAGGACAAGCTGGAGAGGGCCAGGAAGTAATGTCCACCAAACAGCGGGTAACCCTGGAGAATGCCTACTGGGTAGGGGATGACATCTATACTGACATCCTGGGTGTTTCCTACCTGGTAGACTCCACGTATCCATGACCCGCAATAAACTTAGAACAGAGGGATATCTGGCAGATATCCCTCTATTCTGTATTACTGGCAGATAATACAAGGAGAGAAGTGCCTTATGGTATCTAGAAAGATACCATATGGGTATTAGGACCACACAACCTCATAACGTCGAAAGAATGTAGAACCTGTAGAACAGACGTTGGAGCAGCTCTATGCAAGATTGGTGGGACTATGGGTCGGCACAGAACAACTGATACAAGCCTGTAGACATACCAGAGGTCATGAAAGAAAAGATCAATGAATGTGACCTCTGAAGTATGGGTAAGGAGAGCCTGGGGCAGATGCTGTTGGAGGCGCAGGTGGCATGGTTCAAGAAGGACTGCGGCAAGATGGGGCCAGAATACACCCATACTATCGAGGGTGGGGTACATCCTCGGGTGCGCCAATACCCTCTGAATCCTGGGGCAGTGGAGGAGATGGACTTAATAGTTAAGGAGCTGCTTGCACTGGGGATTCTCAGGGAAGAGCTGAATCCAATCACCAACAGCCCAATTCAGGTGGCTGGGGGAGGATGGAGGCTAGTAATCAACTTCAAAGCCCTGAATTGTCGGACCATAGCCAATAGGGCCAGCCTGATTAACCTACAAGGCACGCTAAGAAACCTGAGGGTTAGAAAATACAAATCGTCTATTGATCTGGTGAAAAAGTGATTTTTTTGCCTGCCACTGGCTCATAAGCCAAAACTGCATTCACACACAAGGGAAAGTCCTACGTGTGGGAGAGGCTCCCTCTGGGCTATAAGAACCCACCAAATGTGTTTCAGTCAGTGGTGATGAGCATCCTAGAAGGCCTGGAGGCCACTGTGTATATAGATGACGTGTTTATAGCAGATGATAGTGAAGGTTGCGGGAAGAAATTCAAAGATTGGCTGATGCAGGATTCAAGTTGAACTTGAAAAAGTGTCCATTTGGGAAATTCCAGGTGAACTATCTCGGGTTCCAGGTTTCAACAGAGTTGGGGCTGTCTTGCGGGTAAAAAGAGAAATTGTCCCGGATACAGCCCCCTACCAACAAACGAGAGCTGCCGAGTATACTGGGGCTTTGTAATTATTTTTGAGACCACGTAGAAGGATACCAGAGGTATGGAAAACCGCTCTATGCAAGGTTTAAAGAATACAACACCTTACCAGAGAAACAAAGAATCAGGAATTCGTCCTGGTCGGCAGAGGATCAAAAACAAAAAACATCATAAAACAACTGACAGCAGTTAAGCTCGAGCCAAGAGGCCTGGAATGCAGGCTGGAGGCCGAGGTTAGCTGCGAAGATGAAAATGCGGTGGTGAAAGTGAATAACAAAGGATGGAAACCATATGGAGTTAAATTTTAACCCCTGTGGAGGGTAAATACCATTCTGAAGAGAAAAAACTGGTGGTACTGGCTAAGTACTGGAAGAACCTGAAAGGACTGGCTCAGGGGCAGGGCATTAAAGTCCTAACCCAGAGTCAGGTACACCAGTTCCTGAGGAAAGGCACGAGTACTAGAGTACGAGTACTAGAGTACTAAAGCTACCAACACCAGGTGGGGCAGATATCCTGCTAGATCCGGACCTAGAAATTAAGCCAGCAGCTACAGCTAAACCTAAACCTAAACTGCCAAAACTGGATGTGACAGAGACAGAGACCTACGAGTGGGAGCTGTACACCGATGACGGGAAGGCCTACTGGGCCTTCATCCTCTTAGAAAAGGGGGTGGAAGTGTGCCGGCAGAAAGGGCCGGGTACAGCACAAACCGGAGAAGTCTCAGCAGTCCTGGAAAGGCCGCTGGAGCTCGAGAAACAAAAAATCAAGAAGGCAAGGCTGATTACAGATAGCTTTTACTGTGCCCAGGATCTAAAAGAAGATTTAGAGATCTGGCAAGAAAATGGGTTCAAGGGAGCGAAAAGAAAAGAAGTAGCTGACCAGGACCTATGGAAGAAGATCGCAGAGTTAACCTTAACACACAACTGAAGGAGCACATTGGCGGGGCAACACTGAGGTTGACCACTATAGTGGCAGCCACTTAGAATGGCCTCTCCCATTCCGAGGCCTCTCGGCTGACAGCCAACTGCCAGCCAGTTCCCAGCCGGGTACCAGCTAGGAGTCACCTGAGGTCACCCCCCATCGTGTTTCGTGAAAGGGCGTGTCTAGTTTGCATTGTAAACACGCCCATTCATTCAATTGCAGGGTGTCACCATGAGATGGTGCTAAGTTCACAAAAACATGTTCACATTTCAAGTTTTATAAATAAGTTGCCCAGGGAGAAAGTCCCCAGACTCCATTAAAAAGTACGCAATTTTGTGAGTTGTTGAGTTTTGGAGAATTTTATAAACTTTGTGAAACTCAACTGTATTTATATAGCACCTTTCATACAAATATGCAGCCCAAAGTGCTTCGCATAGCAAAAATAAAACAACACAGACAAATTACAACAATGAAACAATAAAATATAAAATATAAATAAATAAAAGTCTAATTAATAAATACATAAAATAAACACCAGGGATAAAAGTAACGTAAAACAAACAATGATTAGAACTCAAAAACTAAAGCTACTCTGTATAACATTACCCCAAGTTAAAAGCCAGATTAAATAATTAAACGCTCAAGGTCATTTAAAGTTATAAGCAAGTACACGCCGTCTCCAACAAATCTTCATTATTTGTGCCTTATTTTTATCTTACGTTCCTGTTGCAATGTTTTGTATGATCAAATTGCAAAAACAAGTGAACGAGAACGTTTTATTCAGAACATAATAGAAGGGAACAAGCGACAAAGGGAATCATAGTGCCGTCATGGTGTGTGAAGACACACACACACACACACACACGCACACACACATACACAGCACGCGCACACTGTCTGCACTTCTATGGAAAGCCATTGGGGATAAAACCGGCAGGGAAAATTCGCCTTAACACGGCAAAATGGACTTGGCATTCAAAATACCAGCATTAACACGGAAGAAATTTCCCTCTTTAGACAGCCAAAATGCCCTTTTTCCTCATAATTATGATTTTAATCCCATTTCTGTGACTTGAACGTGGCGTTACAGTGGAGCTAAAGCTAGCAGCTAATCGGTGGCTAGCAGTTGAGAAAAACACAGACTCGGCTGGAAACTGTTTTTAGGAAATAATCTCCGGTGTTTAAATAGAAAAACAGGGGTGACGCGTTTAATCCGCTTTCCCAAATGGTGGAAGATGTGAGAGACGAATCCGGAAGTCAACATTAAAGGGAAATAAAGTGAAGAGGAATGGAAGAGATAGGGCAAAGCTCGGTGGAAGATAACTCAAGAGTCCAGAGTCAAGGCATCATCCAATAGACATTGCGGTGAAACCCAAGTCGGACATAATGAGAAAGATACTCGACAGCAATACAGTGTTGCGAAGAAGATCTGGAGTCCAAGGAGTGGAGCAGTTGAAACCAGTCTTTAGCTAGAATAAACTAGGATCCTGAAATGGCCACGACTGCGCAAGACCTACCATCCTGGGTCAGACTGGCCAGTGTTAAAGGGGTGGTTGTTACAAGGAGAGGAGCAAAGGAGCTCTGGGCAGGCAGAGCTCTGAAGAAGGTAGAATATGCAAAGAGGGGCTTTCTCACAGACGAGAAATAAATGTTGGAGTGGAGAAAGGTTACCGACGCATGTGTGGTGTGTCTTAAACCCATTAACCTTCCGATCAAGTGGCGAGGGTGTGGGATGGACAAGCCCACGCGAGTAGACAGAGAAGCCAGAGAATTGTCTCTGCTTGCTCTGGAAGCCGGTAAAAGTATTAGATGCCTATGTATGCGGGCTATGCCATGTCAAGCATCTCGCTAGGCTGACCTTTTTGACCCAATGGAGTATCAAGGGGGAGAGAATCGAGCGGGAACAATGCAATCATGTTACCATTGTGGGATTGGCATCAGTGCAGATTACCTCGTAGAGGTGGCCCAGGCAGAGGGGTGGCACATGCAAAAATATATTGACCCCCTTTTGTCTTTAAAGACCAACTGAAGAGATTACGAACAGGCGTGTTCTCCCTAGGGGTGGAGCTGGCAGAGGTGAAACTAGAGAAGAAGGACCCTGAGCCTCTAAAAGAGGGCTCCGGGAACGAACGGCTGTCAATCAAGACCCAGACAAGGAGACCGCCTAGCCTGCTTCTTCAGGAGAAGAATCAACACCCTGAAATAGGGAAAAGATGGCAATGCCACAAAGTCATCATTGGCAGAATTGTCTTGCAGTAAATTAAGTTAAAAATGACAAAGGAAAATTTAAATCCCTTACAAAACCAAAAAGAGAATAAAAAAGAGACCCTGCACTACAGCAGGTGGATATTCATTCGCAGATATCCGCGGCGGCATCCAGAAGAATATCGTGGGAAACAGAGCCCATGCCCATGGCCACAAGCATTTAGTAACCGACCCGGTAGGAGTTCCCTAGGACCATTCTTGGTTATCCTGAATGTATACCATCGACGGATGGGGTGTATGCTTACGCTGATGTCCAAATTATGCCGACCCACTACAAGGAGAATACATTGAGGTTTCCCTAGGCGGTGGGCTAATTTGGACCAGTAGCCCCTTCATGTGGCAATGGTTACACACAGAGAAACAAGACCATATAATCTAAGTTTATAGAACAAGTCCGTGGGTAACCATAAACTATGCTATCCAGTCCAAGTCCAATATGGCCTACTTCTCTTATCAAGAAATCACTAAGAACGACGATGGACAGATTTTTCAGCAATGCCGTCAATGTAGTCAGGAAAGAGTCAAGATAGGTATGTGGCAGAAGTGTCAAGTATCAAGGCATGCCTCTGGTGACCCCTCACGCTATCTTCTGCTATCACTGTCCTACAGAAATGGCAACAGGGACATGGCAAAGGCATATCCAGCTACGACTAGGAAACAGGGTAGGACCTCAACCGTGTCCTGAAAAGGTGTCGGTGATGACTTGGATGTGGGTGTGGCAGAGGTTAGACCAACCCGTTGGGAGATGGGAAAGCTATATAGGAGATGACCCACCGCCATATAGAGCAGATTGGCGGAAGCACCTGAAGAGAGACCTTCAACGAAGCGCCGAGTTCTCTTTGCACTTTATCACCAATGTAGACAAGAGGAATACTGTCCAGCATTAGAAAATGGATTCGAGTGTTACTGTAAGCAACAACCAGATCAACCAAAGGCATGACCTGAGCACAGATCTACGACGATGAGATGGAGCCAAGTTATGATATTGATAGGGGTGGTAGGAACTATTATGGTTCTAGCCGTCCTCTGGGGGGAAGCATGTGTTTAAGTAAGGAACACTAGTTCTCAGACCTGCTGCGGGGCTAAGTGAAAGAGAGTTACCCTCCCCAAATGGCAACCAGTGAGAGACAATAGCCTGACCCACAACCAGAAACCCAAGCTCAAAGTAAGAATTTTTAATATAGGAGCACAGTTGACCATGAACAAAATCGACCGAAACTCAACGGGAGAGATGAGCGAAATCCCTGAGGGTCTCGGTGGGCAATCAGAGAGGCTCACAATGAGGGAAGGGCACCTTGATAGGATCAGAAGTACCCCCCTGGGAGCAGGAATGGCACAAGTGGTCCAGGGAAGAGAACTCTCAAGAAATCCTTAAAGAATGTACAGGAGAGAAATTAAAACCTATGGCGGTGCAGAGATCCGTCTGGAACATGGATGGATGGAACATCCGTGGGTTGTCTCGATCAGGGGCCTTTCTGTGTGGAGTTTGCACGTTCTCCCCGTGTTCGCATGGGTCTCCTCCAACATAAGGACCCAGACTAAAAACGTGCAGAACACTTCCTGTCCTGTCCCTGACCACGACACGGATCCACCACCTGGAATTGGTCCCCGGGCGCCGACGAAGTGAGGGCTGCCCACTGCTCCTGGCTGCGCCTGGAGGAAGGACGGCTAGGATGGGAAAAATGCAGAGACTACATTTCATCATTTCACCACCCCCTGCATGTGTGTGTGTGTGTGTTCGGGTCGTCTCCACCCTCTGCATGCGTGTGGTAAAAATGTATGACTAATAAATGATTCTTCTGGAGCAGCACCAGCTGATGCTAAGTCTCGTTAATAAACCAGTTTTCTACTTTGGTAAAGGACACTATGTGAGTACGCCGAGTGTTCTTCGACCAATGGTTAAACCGTGCCTTCCCTTGGGAATGGATAGCTCTGGTAAAACACCTAGAGACGGCATTCCAAGCAGGGTTTGCCCTGACCAGAAGGGGGTTAGCAGGGCCTGTGGAACAAGAAATGTTCATCTAGCATATGCCGACAACTGAGGAGCTGATGGAGGCCCCCTCAGAGGATTTCCAAAAGATCGATAAGTCTGCTGCGGAGAAAATGTTTGCCACACTGAATGGCATAGATTATGTAAGCAATGGAGCCTCGCCAAGATGTGAGCTATGGCAAGTCTGGAGAAACTCCTGGGGTCATTGGGTCCGTGCCTTACCCGAAGAGGTGGGGTGCGCCAGAAGCCTATTAGATCTAATGGCCAACAGATGTCCCCTCCGCAACGGGGAGATCGTCCCCTATGTGGGACACCCACTCTATGTCATAGCCGAAGGACATGCTTTTCGTAAAAACCTCTGCGAGGGCAAGGAGATCAAAGGCTATGGCTGGTTGGGGCCTAACCGCATCTACAATAATGGGACCTTTCACTCACCATCTGAGCACCATGAACCGCAACACTTTTGTTTTTGCTCCAATTTTGCATGACTGAAGTAATGAATCCAGGATTTTTTCTTGGCTCACAGTCTTTTCAAATTTGGCCCAAAAAACATTTATTTTGTAAAATTTTGTTAAATTAGATTATCTGATAATCCATCTACTGGACGGGTGTGGCATGTCAAGACGCTGATTAAACTGCATGATCAGTGCACAGCTGTTCCTTATGAAGGGGACAATAAAAGGCCACTCTAAATTGTGCAGTTTTGTCACACAACACAATGCCACAGATGTCGCAAGTTTTGAGGGAGCGTGCAATTGGCAAATGTCCACCAGAGCTGTTGCCCGTGAATTAAATGTTCATTTCACTACCATAACCCGTCTCCGATGTCGTTTCCGAGAATTTGGCAGTACATCTGACCGGCCTTACAACCGCAGACCATGTGTAACCACGCCAGCCCATGACCTCCACATACGGCTTCTTCACCCGTGAAATTGTCTGAGACCGGCCACCCGGACAGCTGATGCAACAGTCGGTTTGCAAAACCGAAGAATTTCTGCAGAAACCGTCTCAGGGAAGCTCAGGACCTGACTGCAGTTTGTCGTCATAACTGACTTGAGTGGGCAAATGCTCACCTTCGATGGCGTCTGGCACTTTGGAGAAGTATTCTCTTGATGGATGAATCCTGGTTCTCACTGTACCGGGCAGATGGCAGACAGCGTGTATGGCGTCGTGTGCGTTTGCTGATGTCAATGTTGTGAACAGAGTGCCCCATGGTGGTGGTGGGGTTATGGTATGGGCAGGCATAAGCTACGGACAACGAAGGTGCATTTTATTGATGGCAATTTGAATGCACAGAGATACCGTGACGAGATCCTGAGGCCCATTGTCGTGCCATTCATCCACCTCATGTTGCAGCATGATAATGTACAGCCCCATGTTGCAAGGATCTGTACACAGTTCCTGGAAGCTGAAAACATCCCAGTTCTTGCATGGCCTGCATATTCACCATCAGTCACCCATTGAGCATGTTTGGGACGCTCTGGATCGGCGTGTACGACAGCATGTTCCAATTCCTGCCGATATCCAGCAACTTGGCACCGCCATTGAAGAGGAGTGGACCAACATTCCACAGGCCACAATCAACAACCTGCTCAACTCTATGTGAAGGTGATGTGTCGCACTGCATG
>OMKR01111677.1:5126-23021 GCA_900302355.1 Cyttopsis rosea | reverse complement strand
GTGCACTCCAGCATGTCATAATTCATGTCAAAATAATACTTATTCAACTTTTATGGAGGATGGAGGCCTGATGGCCCATTAGTCATAACACAGACGTGCTGTGGATCCAGATGTTTTAAAATCTGAATCTATCTACTGCAGCATAGAGAAAGCTGTAGAAAACCATGAAATGGCTCCATATGGCAAAGACACTGGAGTTGGCCTTTATAACATTCATGGAATCTCTTTCATGTATAGTTGAAAGTTAGAAATGCTTTTCAATTCCTCCTTTCTCTGCGCTTTCTCCTTTTCCTTCCTACGCCCTGGATGCCGCCCTTTCGACGCCCTTACCTCCGAACCTTACCCACGATATTTAAAATGTCACATTCATCTGTTTATTTTGTTTCTGTCGTTCTGTCTGCTTGTGTCCGTTTGTCTTCCAGGCCAGTGTCTCCATGAAGCGCCTTCGGGTGTTCCTGTCACACGAGGAGCTGCAGGGTGACAGCGTGGAGCGGAAGGTCAGGCCGGGCTGTGAGTTTCACCTTTTTTCCTTCTCGCACTCTCTGATCCTCGCTCTCCCCTCAAGCCAGTGTGTGTTTCCTTTGTCTCTGTTGAACACCCACCAGGGTCGTTGATGGAGGCCCTGTTGGATTTCGTTTTGATCTTCTCTTCATTTATTATTTTCCTCCTCTTTTTGTCTGTTGGCTCTCCTATTCCTCCCACATCTCACTCCCAGATTTTAATCTGGCCTTTTTTCTGTGTGTGTGTGTGCGTGTTTCCTCCCAGCGTCTGACAGCGTCTCCATCGCAGATGGGGTTTTCAGCTGGTCCAGAACTGAAACACCGACACTCAAAAGGTGTGTTTGTGAGTTTGCGTATGGCGAGGTTTTGATTAATGTATTGATATGCAAAGTTTAAGCTTCCTCCAGCTTTTCCTGCAGGATTTTGGTGTTCCCATGTTCCCATGCCAGCTGAGAGATGTAATGCCTCCGGCGGCTCCTGGGTCTCCACCCAGTTGGCCATGCCCGATAGACCTCCAAAGGGAGATGCCCAGATGCCCCTTAGCAGATGCCCGAACCACCTCAACTGACTCCTCCTCTCATTACTGCAGATGCTGCACCCAATCCACCTCTCAATGTCACGTTCCCTTCAACCCTCGTTAATATGAAACCGAGATACCTATACTTCATTCCACTTGGGAGTCAGCTGCTCACACCCTGAGGGGCCAAACAACATTTTTCCAGACACAAAGTGGGGATAGAGGTGCCGACTCCAGTGCATACTGGAGATCGCAGTCTGATGCGGCGAAAAAGACAACATCATCTGCAAAATGCAGAGATGTGGACTCTCACATGCTCAACCTGGATACACTCCAGTCCTCTCCTACCCCTTGATGTCCTGGCAATGAAAATCACTAACAGAATAGGAGACATGGCACTGTTCTTAACATTCACACGACATTGAAAAGGTGTGTCAGTCATGACAGCCCCACAACATCCAGGGCCTTCAGCATGTCTGGACAGGTCTCGTCCACTCCTGACACTTTGACACTGCATAGTTTTCTAACTACCTCAGTGACTTCAGCAAAGGAGATTGTGATCACCCAGAACACCCTGCCTCCTTGGCTAACATCAAAGTCCAATAACAAAGCACAACTCAAGTTCCGATCGGGCAGGCCATTACTCCCAGTCACGCCCTCCAGGTTTGCCTAAATAGGAATTGAAGTGCCCCAGGAGAACTATAGAGTCACCAGACGAGACCAGAGTGATATAATTTCTTCTTATGCGATAACTCGTCCATGGAAGAATAAGTCCTTATATTTTGTTTTTCTTTTGATAGATTGAACCTCACTACTACCAGTTTGAAATTAAATGCTCTGATAATTGATTTCTCTCTCTCTCTTTCTCTCTCTCTCTCTCTCTCTCTCTCTCTCTCTCTCTCTCTCTCTCTCTGTGTCACCCCTTCCTCCCTCCATCCTCCTTGGTTCAGGCTGAACGTACAGATCCCAGAAGGCTCCCTGGTAGCTGTGGTTGGCCACGTGGGCTCAGGGAAGTCTTCTCTGCTGTCTGCGCTGCTGGGAGAAATGGAAAAACTGGATGGATGCATTGCTGTCAAGGTTTCCTTTTTCACCCTGGTGTCAAAAAGTCACTATTATCAGACATTACGTGATTTATCAATTTGAATCTCTTCCTCCAGGGTTCGGTGGCATACGTGCCCCAGCAGGCGTGGATCCAGAACGCCACCCTCAAAGACAACATCATCTTTGGCCAGGAGAGGAAGGAGAACTGGTACCACCAGGTGGTGGAGGCCTGCGCCCTGCTGCCGGACCTGGAGATTCTGCCCGCTGGGGACATCACCGAGATCGGGGAGAAGGTATCAAGAAACTCAATTGTCTTATCAAACTTAAATGATAGGTTGGCTATTTTTTAACCCAGGCCTTATTAAAAAGTAATTTCACCACCTGGTTTGAGCCTCAATCTACTCACTGCACAATTTAGAATAATGCCAAAAAGTGGACCAGGAGTGGGCATGTCTCGATTCCAAAAATGAGTGTGGTTTCACTGGTCCAATCTGTCAATGCTAGTTAGTCGGTGGGGATTGGACCGGCAGTGTGCAGTACCCCTTGAAAGTTTTGGTTTCCATCATTTATTACTGTTGCACAACCCCCAATCCCACCACCACCATCTCTCTTTCTCTCAGGGGGTCAACCTGTCAGGAGGTCAGAAGCAGAGGGTGAGTCTGGCTCGGGCAGTGTACTGTAACTGTGCCGTCTACCTGCTAGACGACCCTCTTTCTGCCGTGGATGCTCATGTGGGGAAGCACATCTTCGAGAAGGTTGTCGGGCCGCAGGGCCTCCTCAAGGACAGGGTATGTTCAATTCCATCAGTATTATAAGTATACAAGTAGTACAACTATATATTTCTCAACCCAGACCTTATTCAAATATTTGATCCCACTTGGGCTGCAGATATTTCTCTATAATCACATTCGAATTTGTATGCTTTATTGTTTTTAATATTGTAATATATTAAAAATTTTTATGCTCAAATGTAGTACTATTTATCCTATATGCTTCTAGGGCTCTGCGATATGGCCAAAATCCTCTATCCCAATATAGGTTATTTCATATCTCGATCATGATATTGTGTGATATAGCACGATTTCTGTACATTCAATTAATAAATTGTTTATATTAAAAAAGAAAAACCCATGGTAAAGCCTCTTTGTGACGCGCCACAACACGGGAAGGCGCTTGTCGGGGCTCTCAAATTCACAGGAGAGGCAAAATAAGCGACATATGTATCAAAAGCCGACTTATTTGCAAAATTGAAGATGTAAACTTCGCTGAAACCTTGAAATGAAACGCGATCTGCAAACAAAAAGCTGCTTGGGTTCGGATCAGTCGTCCTTGCCTTATGTTGTCGCTGCACGGCAGCAGACCGGCAAATGTTGTAATAATCTATCCAATGAGTAGTTTCCCGAAGCGCCACGTTCCTCCATATTTGTTTACACTCACTCCCATGTGCAGATAACGTAAAGCATCGTGACGTAAAATATTGCCAAAAAGCAGTTCTACCACTGATTTCGACAGTGATGGAAACAGTATAAAAAATATATATACAATAGACATTTCTCTATATTCTTACGATACTGTATATATGTCAGCAAATACAATCGAATGGCAATTTCAGCATTCAAATAGTGTTATTTTTTTAAATATTCAAATTCTATGAGAATTTCAAATTTCATTCCTGCAGTCCTAGATCCCACAATTACTTTACTACTTTACTATTGAGAACCTTACCACTCTGCTGCAGATTCCCACTGTGCTGAAATGCAGTCTAATGGGGCGAACAGCCTTTCGAAAGTGGGAAACTCAACAATATTGTCAGACGGTCGTTATGTTGTGTGGGGAAAAAATGGTTGCAATCCCTGCATTGTATCAGGTCTTTCTTGGCTTTATTGACTCTTTTGGACTTGGCTACATCTGCACTATTGTAAGATACTAGAAACAGGAAGTTGTGCCACTTCCTACTGGCAATATTGGAGCCAACATTTGGCTTTGGATCAACTGTAGCAATTGCAGAATTCCTTTCACGCATATTCTGTTGTGTACCACCAGACACGTCTGCTGGTAACCCACGGTCTGAGCTACCTACCCCAGGCAGATCTGATCCTGGTGATGGTGGATGGACAGATCACGGAGATGGGCTCCTACCAGGAGCTGATGGACAGGGAGGGCGCCTTTTCAGAGTTCCTGCACACGTACGCCAACACCGAGCAAGAAGATGCACCCGACAGCACCAGTGAGCAAAACATTTTTACTGGCTCTTTGGGCCAGTAACTTTCAAAATTTCTTGCCCTGCCATTAAAGCCACTGGCCCTGAGATAATGTGATGCACAAATTGAGGCCCTATTGTGTGTGCAGTGGTGATTTGCTGTGCAGCATATTTATGTGAAATTCGAATCACTACTTTTTCACTACTGTATTATTCTTTACTCCGCCGATATTTTTCACTTGAAATCTATAGCACAGAATGAAGTGGAAGTCCAAGTTTATTTCTATAGCCTTCGGAGCTACAGAAAGCCCACATTTCACATAGAAATCAAGGTAATCACTTAGCCTTTAGCACACAAAATTTTACTTTTCATTTCAGCGATTTGGGTGAGATTCCTTTCAGTCCTGCATTTTTTGTAAAACCTTGGTGACTGTCAGCTTGCATTTTTTGCTGTCCATTTCCCTAGTTTGTCTTGTCTGTGTTTGTCTCCTCATCTGTCTTTCTGTGTCTTAATTTGTCTACTCCCACTTTTTTCTTTTTTGTCTTTCACTCGTCTGCCCTCCGATTAGAAGAGGGAAATGAGGAGGAGGATGAGGAGAAGGAAGAAAAGGGCAAAGATGAAGGTTTGAGTGGTATTTGAGTGGTCATTTAACATAGGGTGACGATGCCTCATTGCTGTTCCTTGGGTCTTTGCATTGCACATGTGTTGTATCCCAAATCACGCTTGAGTGTTGCTGTCTTTTATCGATTCTCCATGATACATACTAGCAGCCAACAAGCTAACCCATGAATCCGAGGACGTGTTGTTAAACGATAGGTTTGCTATTTTTCAACAAAAAGGGGAAACTTCTTCATTCTTCATTTTATCAGGTTTTTCAAGGTTCTACTTCCTACTGCAACCAACGTTACGCTTTGGATGTCAGGGCTTGACATTAACGCTTGTCCGCTTGCCTACAGGCAAGTAAACTCATGCCTCATGCAGTTGTCCAAACGGGCAAGTGAAAAATATATGTGATCTCTAATGTAACGTTATCTGAAAATAAAGCATTGTCAAGGAGTCTCCGTTAGCCCGTTCCGTTTTGGAACCAGATCCACGTTAGTAAAATATCCAGATTTGTTAAGCACTGAGTCTACTAGAGGTGCGAGAAAAAATGATTCATGTAAGAATCGCAATTCTGTCTTCTAAGATTCTAAATTTATTTTCAAATAAATCACTCATCATTCTCTGTTTGTTTGTCAGAGGACTCAGGAAGGTAAACAACAAGCTTTTCAAGTTATGGGAGGCGGTTAGGGTCAATGGGTGATGTCAATGGGTCAATGTGATTAAATTGCGCAAATCTTTTTTTTTTTAAGGTCAAGTTAAGGTTTTCAAATTGATTGCCAGAATTAATATATAAAATAAACTATATAAAACACTTTTATATTGACAGCCCTAGAATATTTTATTACTGCAGTAGTCAAAGTGCAGTAAAAATGGTTATTTTTAATTCTTAATAATTTAAAATAATTCTTTACCTAATAGTTGACAAGGGATTCGAAAGGATTCGGATTCAATAAAATGCTGTAAAACCCCAACCTGTCTGGTGTGTAACAATTTTCGCTCAAGTCAGTCACATGTCCTGACTGAGCTGAGCTGCACGGTCTTGTTTCTGCCTTTGTGTGGCTTGCTTGCTAGGGGCGATGTTTAAGTTAGAATTGTCCCAGCCAGGTAATTGTTACCTGTTAATTGTGTGTTTTGTACATTAATAAATTATAATAATTGTCGAAATCCCTATTGGTTTTATTTATTTTTAATAGGGCCACATTTTCCATTTCAAGTAAGTAAGTTTGGCTATCGGGCAAGTAAAACATCTCAGCAAGTGCTATTGGGCAAGTGGCTGAAAAAGCTTTATGTCAAGCCCTGGATCTAAATGCGGCAATTGCAAAAAGTAATTCTCAATAAAATGGATGTAAAGTGATATTGAAGAAGCTGCAGCAGAGCGATACGTTTCTCAATAGTTGAGTGTTGAAAGAATTAGTTTTGAATAGAATAACAACAATAAAACCTTATATAACATAACAACAAGCCCTGGGTTAAAAAATAGCAAACCTATCTTTAAATATGAAGTTGACAATAAATTCACAATTGTTCTTCAAGGGTTGCAAGACAAGGAACATTCAGGAGTTCAGCCTTGCTCAGCATGGATTTGCACGTGAGCTTCACTCAATGAAGCCCTCTTAACCTGGTTATGGTTTCAAATCTAATTGCATTGGCCGGCATCCTCATGGCCAAGTCTGGTGCTGTATCGCCTCAGCAGCCACTCGACACCTGAACTGTCATTCAACTCCTCCCAAGTTGGAGGAGTATGAATACTCGGTAGGTGGTTCATTTTGATTCAAACCAAGGCCAGAACTGGCCAGCTATCGTGCAACAGCAAAGTACTTTCCCTCCTGTACTATAACTTCTGCACCATGAAGTCGCCATTGTAGACTACAGGTGGATGGGGATATTAAGAATTTCAAGGCACAAAAAAAAAATGGACAGTAAGTTTGAAAGTGACTTGTGGAACTAAGGATTCAAATGACAATTCAGCTTGTTTTCCTCTCCCCATTTTAAGATCCTGCGTCTAAGAAAGGCCTAGAGAATGGCAGCCCAGCTGCTCTCGTTGGGTGAGTGAAAATCTTTCAGTTGTGTTTGTGTTTCAGAAGGCCTACAGCTTCCCACAAGTCCCATAAAAGTTTAATCAACAATGTGTTTTTTCTGCATTTAAGATTGAAATTTTACCCCAATTGATGATTTACCGAACTTTGAATTTCTTGAATGTTACAAAAAAATAACCCACAGATAGACTGAGAGGTCACACTTGGGTGGGTTTGTTAAATGAAAGCAAGTGAATAGCGACTATTAGTGGTGTAAGGATCTATATGGAGACATTTCAAATGCCACAATATGAAGCAATTGATGCAGTTAAATCATATGCATCCTGAATAGGTTCATTCAGGATGCATATGATTTAACTGCATCAACCATTCAAATTTATAACAAAAAAAGGGGTGAATAGAGAAAGTGGCTTGTCTTTACTTTTTGCTCTGCTTTGGTACTATATTGAAAATGAAACCATGTTATACTCGCTTGTTATACTTGCATTCAGGTTTACCATAATGCTATTGATCATTTATATCAAATGTGTCCTGTCCATGATAGAAATGTTGTAAATGTATTGTTGTTTCACTGAGTTTCATATTAATCATAGACTACTGTATTCAATTTAGCAATATTTTAGTAATTTTGCAATATCTGCAAATATTGTATTGTAACTATTTACTGAATATACCTCTGTCTTAATATCCTTTTATGATGAACAGTAATTTACAAAATCAGGCCCATCAAACCCATGAGCATAAGTCAACTTCGATTTTGAGGCATTACAGTTGTGGAAATCTTTTAGTAGGAGGAGTACATTTAGTAGGAGGTTTTGTCAAGCAGCATCTAGTGGCCATTTTCTGAACTGCTGTTTGCCCCTTGATTGTAATGTGATAAAACATGAAGTTTATTCCTCCTTTATTTTCTTTCTGCATTCCTCATTTCACCACCCAGCAGTCAGGGTGTTCAGAACAGCTGCAGCACAACCAAACTGTCTCAGAGGAGCGAGGGAGGCGGCGATGTGCTGGGGAAGAAAGCCAAGAACGCAGAGGCAGGCAAATTGACGGACGCCGACAAGGCCAACACAGGACGGGTAGGTGTAGGCCACAAAGCCCAGTGACTGATCAAACCATCCCAGACCAGGAGATCAGTTTGATACTTTTCTAATGCAATCTAGGACAACCCGGGTCTTTAAATTGTGGTTCCCATCATGTATAACTTCATCACACAACCTCACTGAATACTTTACTATTGAGAAACTTACCTCCCTGCTGCAGCTTCTCACTGTGCTTAAATGCGGTCCAATGGGGCAAACCACTTAGGCCTAAAATCATGTTCGATCTTCTTTTTGAATATGGGAAGATCACAATCTAGTCAGATTGTGCGGGAAAAAGTTCACAAATCATGATTTTATCATGTTTTTCAGGGGTTTATTGACTCTTCTGTACTTCCATAAATCAGCTCTTTTGGCTACATCCATGCAAGTGGTTCACAAATGTTGTTGATCAATACCAGTCAGTGCACCGTTACCTAGATGGCTTTGCACTAACATGGAGCCAGATCTAAATAGAATGTGATATTGCTGTTATTCAAAATGTACACAACAAGTGACTATAAGACTATGTATTATAGTCTGTATGAGCTTTCTGTTTTTGAAAAGGAGATTTAACATGTTTTTATTTTTACACATAGGTTTACCCCAGTAGACTGTATTTCAGCACAGTGAGGAGCTACAGCAGAGCCGTACATTTCTCAATAATAAAGCAATTTTGTGCTAATGAACAATTCTAAGATGAGTCAGGTGTTAGAGCAGGGAGGGAGATTCAGGTGTTACAAGCAGCAAAACAGTGCAAGTAAAGAAAGATCAAATAAATGAATGAAATGAAAATAAAATATATTTACACATCTATAAATAGAAGTTAAGGAGCAGCATCTGACTAGCGACTATTGAGCTGACTAGAGCAGTTATAATAAAGTGAGTACAAATACTATATAGCAGCAGTGTGTAGCAATAAGAATGCAAGTATAGTACTAGTAATAAGCTGGTATAAAACAATTGTGTATAGCCATATTGTATGTCTATATTGGTAGTAGGAAAAATGTGCCATTACAATAATAACAGCAGTCCTAATAATAACAACAATAAGGATACTAATGGTAATAATAGTAGTAATAATGGTACTGCCACTATTATATATTATAATAATATATTATAACTGCAAAGGTAAATACTTGAACTGAATGGGAGAGTTAAAGGCAATGTATAAGGTTCTCGAGAAGAGGGGAACAGTGGAGCAGTTATTTCCCCTAACTCCCCTAACTAATTAAAAAACAAGTAACTATAAACTAAAAATAAACCTTCTCTGGCAGTTGGCATGGCGGTTTGAACCAAAAATCTTACTTAGATTTAGTTACTTTAACTCTGTGAAACATTTACTGAGGAGCAGTTATGGGGAGTCCGGTAACTAATAAATGTATTCTCTGCAGCAGAGGTAACTCCAGGTTTTCCTTTCCTGTGGCGGTTCTCATGAGAACACATTTCATCATAGCACTTGATGGTTTTTGCGACGGCACTTGAAGAAACTTTCAAAGTTTGTGAAATTTTCCAGATTGACTGACCTTCACTTCTTAAAGTAATGATGGACGGACTGTCGTTTCTCTTTGCTTAGTTGAGCTGTTCTTGCCATAATATGGACTACTATAGTACAGACAAAATAATGGTATTCTACCACATAGGACTGTATTCCAACCCTACCTTGTCACAACACAACTGATTGGCTAAAACGCATTAAGAATGTAGATAATGGTAAAAATAAAGAAAAACCCTTGAGTGAGTAGGTGTGTCCAAACAAAAAAAAATGTTATCCCCCCTATCGTGATCCTTCAATACTCCCGTTTCTTCTGCCCAGGTGAGGTTGGCGGTGTTCTGGGAGTACATGAAGGCCATTGGGGTGCCGCTCTCTTGCGTCAGTCTCCTGCTCTTCCTTGCCCACCACATGGCCTCGCTCATCTCCAACTACTGGCTCAGCCTGTGGACTGACGACCCCGTGGTCAACGGCACACAGCCCAACAGGCAGATGAGACTGGGTGTCTACGGTGCATTGGGCCTGTCCCAAGGTGAGGGGTGGTTTGACCAATTTTGAATAACATTTTCAATAGTTTCAGGCCTCATTCATGAATATGTGCATAGAAATGTTCTTACTTTGTGCGCAATAGAGCTGGATAAGCAAAATCACCAACAAATTCAAGACACGTGCGTACGTGCAAATGCCAATTAGCATAAACCATGCTTCGATTTCTCCTTATAAGGAATTTCCTGATCCTGGCACAGAGGTAAACAAAGAGGAGGAGGCGAGTTGTACAGAGCACTGACTGACTTTTTATTAATGAATTTAACATAGGCTGTTGAAGCCAATGGAGGAATTGGACATGGTGGTCTCAGGTCGCACAGTTGTTGTAGTGTGTTGCAGCTCCAGTTTCTTACATATATAATAATAGAAGAGCAGAAATACCAATAATTAATAATAAGAGATGGTTTCAGTTGTTTTCTCGTGCGAGCGGAAACCGGGTGATCAGGTATTGATCACCCTCAGTAAACACATCATTGATCATTCTCAGTAGACAGTAGAGATCCTGGCGATCTCTAAAGATGCGCATTCAGCAATATCCATAACTATATCCATAAAGCTTGGAGATTAATAAGAATCCTTTATATCTTGCCTGTGTAAAGTTAACCAAAAGCACATACAGGTAATTTAAGGATCCTAGACTTAAGACATTTAAGAAAAACATGAGCATTGTCTTTTTTATTTATTTATTATATTTATTAGTAAATGCTTTTTATTTTTATATTTGATATTGTATAATATTGAATATAACCTATCTGGCATACTAATATGCCAATCACATTTAGTTAAAGTTCAGCAACATCATTTTCCAGGGCACTGACATTGTTTGATTTGTGCGTGTTCCTAAAGTAAGAACAAATTCAAGTAAGAAAATATTGGTGGATCCAATATTTCGTGAATAAGGCCCAATTAGTGCACATATTATTATTTCATACTGTATTTCATTCATCTAGTATTATTTCATACTGATAATGCCATTTAGTTTATATCTTTAAAATTCTGCTGTAATAATTATAGCGAAAGATTTATTTTTGTATCTGATGCCTTGAGTTGAATTCACACTACGCATTGTGTGGGAATATCCTTGAATTAGCAATGCAAGAGGTCTCCAAGTAAGAAAAAGAGTGAGACTTGAATTGAATACCATCATAATTTATAGCAACAAAAATAAATAATACTTTTTAATTACCAATACATTTTTTCAGTATATGAAATTCACATTGAAACAATAGTTTCAGTGGGTTGAAAGTAGATACAGATACATTCAATCTTGAGTATCTACCGACACTGATAGCAATTTTAACTCTTAAATCTCCTTCAATATAATTTATTTTTTTTATTAGCAGCAGTAGCCAGAATACATTTGTTGTTTTCCTTTAGTGGGGATGCTTTTACAAGTACTTTATCAAGTTGGTTGTACTAAAGTTTACAGTGCTGGGCCCGCCCCCTGTGTGAAGTGCGAAGTATTGTCACACTGCGGACATTGTGGCAACTACCACACATGTTTTATGCTGAATGGCTATCTTACTGTTGTTGTCCTGTTACCGTTAGGCCATACACAGTTACTGTTGTTATCGCGTGGCCTACTTCTGTGTCGCGAAAGCATTTCTCTGATCCAGCATTATTGATGGTATCGGATACAAGATTATGTCAAAACAAGAGTTTCTCTGGGTTGAAGATGAGGACCATATTGGCATTATGTACTGTATATGTCAGTCTGTAGGCAGTTTACATCTAAAGCTGATCTTATGCAGCATTTCATAAAATCAAGTTCATTTTAAAACTTCAATGAAATGTATACATTTGATTTTCTTGGCCATTTAATTTAGACGGGTATTTTACTATGCAGCATCGAGCTTTAAAAAATGAAACAAAATATTTTGGCTGGACCAGTGGTGGAGCCAGCAGAACTCCAACCTAAAAACAAAAATCCTTAGCCATCCTGATACCAGCCATCCTGAACCTCACCCCCCATTTATTCTCCATCTCCAGGCATTGCAGTCTTCTGCTACTCCATCGCGGTGTCCATCGGGGGGATCCTGGCCTCGCGCTACCTCCACCAGACCATGCTGTACAACGTTCTGCGCTCCCCCATGTCCTTTTTCGAGCGCACACCCAGTGGCAACCTGGTGAACCGATTTGCCAAGGAGACGGACACCATTGACTCCATCATCCCCAGCATCATCAAGATGTTCATGGGATCCATGTTCAATGTGGTGGGCTCCTGTGTGGTCATCCTGGTGGCCACACCCCTGGTGGCCATCATCATCCCACCACTAGGACTGCTGTACTTTTTCGTGCAGGTGGGTGGCAGTGTCACATTATAATATGATAGCGCTTTCTCACAAAAAGATAAAAAACCTGTAGTGCATTTCACTGACTCAGAATATCAGAGAAATGCTCAGAGGAGGAGACATGCTTACTGTTGTGTTTGCTTTGGCTTCCTTTAGTGCTCCCTTGTTACTCCTTTAAAATTGTCCCAGGAAACTGAGAAACTCTCTTAACTTCAAGACCATTTGCATTTAATTTAATCAGTACTAAGGTGCATAGCGCTGAAAACCATCTTGCCCGGTTGGTGTACAGTGGTTGTGCTAGGAACACTTTTCATGTAACAATAGATAGTTCTGGGTAATGAATCAATTAACACGGTGGTAAACTGGGTCTGGTGGCTTGGGGGTTGAGTTGGCAGCAGGGGCATACAGGGATATCTCCATAGTGCAGTCCAGACATTGCAGTGGACTGTATGAGGATGGATGTAAACTTCACTCTTGGACTGTTGGAAGTGTTCTGAGACAGCCTGGTCAAGGCATTCATTCTCTCCCTCTCCCTCCCTCCGTACGTCCAGAGGTTCTATGTGGCGTCGTCACGGCAGCTCAAGCGACTGGAGTCTGTGAGCCGCTCTCCCGTCTACACCCACTTCAACGAAACACTGCTGGGTACCAGCGTCATCCGCGCCTTTGGAGAACAGAAGCGATTCATCATGGAGAGTGACAGACGTGTGGACCACAACCAGAAGGCTTATTACCCCGGCATTGTGGCAAACAGGTACGAAACCTGTAGCCGATGTGCATTGTCCTTCATCTTTACTAAGGAGGTCTTTGCATACATTTCTAGTACAAAGTATTAAACAACCAGTGAGATACCAATTGCAAAAAGGTACCTCTGGCAAAACCTGTAATTCTTTGCTACAGTTAAGTAAACTATCCCTGGATATAAGCCGTTTAACATTGATTTTTGATTTTAAATTTTTTTCGGGGATTAGTGAGGATGTTAAAGGATAGGTTTGCCATTTTTCAACCCACGACTCTTACCACCTTTCTGAAGCTTCTCACTTAAATGCAAAATTTAAGATTGAATAAAAAACATCAAATAAATCTAAAAAATGGGAAACTCAAGTTCCCTGGATTTTAATGGCTCTTTTGCAGATAAGCAATTTTTGCTATACCCACGCTAACATAAAAAGACTAGAAACAGGAAGTTACACCACTTCCTACTGTTAATCCACTGAAGCCAATTGCACGCTTCAGCGTCAGCTATGTACTGTGGCAATTGCAAAAAGTACTTTTAAATAAAATGTGATATTACTGTTATTTGGCGGCACGGTGGCTCAGTGGTTAACGCTGCTGCCTCACAGCAAGAAGGTCCGATTCCCGCCTGGGGCACTGTTGGCACCGTGTTCCGGTGGGTTATCTCCCGATCAGGGGCCTTTCTGTGTGGAGTTTGCACGTTCTCCCCATGTTCGCATGGGTCTCCTCCAACATAAGGACCCTGACAAAAAATGTGCAGAACACTTCCTGTCCTGTCCCTGACCACGGCATGGACCCACCACCTGGAATTGGTCCCCGGGCGCTGAAAAAGTGAGGGCTGCCCACTGCTCCTGGCTGCCCCTGGAGGAAGGACGGTCAGGATGGGATAAATGCAGAGACTGTATCTCATCGTTCGCCACTCCTGCGTGTGTGTGATAAATGTGTGATTAATAAATCATTCTTCTTCTTCTATTTGAAACATACAGATTCATAGGATAAACGCTGGCTAAAAAAAGGTTGAGATTTAAAGGTGCAATATGTCTTTTTTTTTTTTTTTTTTTGCTTGTCGTGCAGATGCCAGTCAGTCGACTGTTACTTTCATGATTTGTTTCCTCAATTTGTTTTGGCATGTGAATAGTTTGAGAGAATAAAATAATTTTTATAAAAACATCAGAAAGAGTGACACAGGAGGAGAAGATGGGCCTTTACAACCGATGAAACAATCTCTATTCATTTTTGAAACTCCCTCATTCAGATCATTACACTTTGTAGTGTTAAATGCTCGTTTCCTGCCCACAGGTGGTTAGCAGTGCGCCTAGAGTTTGTGGGGAACTGCATTGTGTTTTTCGCTGCCCTGTTCGCTGTCATGGCCCGAGATAACTTGAGTCCCGGCATCATGGGACTGTCGATCTCCTACGCCCTGCAGGTAAAAGGTCACACCGTTACACATGGACGCACACACATCTTCGTACTAAAGGTGTATGAACGGTTTGGTTCGATACGATACAGTGGTGCCACGGTTTGGTTTCGATACAAGAATCCCAGAGAATTTGCCTCAGTTTTACTTTGGTTTTTAGACATCTTCTATCTTCTATCGTAAAAGTACAACCTTTTTAGAAACAATGGAGCTATATCTACTCATGTTCTGGCGTGCCTTTGTAAAAGTAGAGGCTAATATAATTTCACATAAAATACTAAAATCATTTAGACTTTAGGTCTGTGTGAAATGCTGCTTGAGAAGAAATAGCGTAACGCTAACCGCTAACCGTAATTTAAATATCCCCCAGAAAACAATTGATGTATGTGTGGCCCTCATGTTGTCTTCTGTTCCGAGTTGCTCATTTTGAACACTGCCGCTCTGTCTCCGCTGCCGGTGTGTTTACAAGCGTAACCTGCCCGCGAGTGAGGGGGCAGGGCTTCTTTCTATAGCGACAAACGTAATTGGCTAGAGGTGAAAGGTCAGCTTTAGATCGTCCAAATTGAACCACTTTCCTAACGCTTCCATAAATGAACAAAACTGCGAAAGACATTATCGAAATTATCAAGCTTATTTTATTTCGACATATAGGAAAAATAATATCATGATAATTATTGTTATCGTTTTATCAGCCAACACTATCTAAACGTATCAATTGCCACAGGGATCTCTATTGCCTATTGTCTAAATCCTGCAGGGCGTTTTGGTCTGGTGTCACACACACTGGGGTGACATTGGCATAGTTGTGGCCCATTCTCATGAAGCAGATATGAGACGACGCTTCTTTTCTATCCGCCACTCGTTTGTCATAACTGAGAGGGAAACTAACGTGCTGGCACTAAGATTATTTTTTAAAAACGACGATTAAAGTAAACATTTATTTATCATTATGTACTTGAGATAATGATAAATAAATGTTTACTTTAATCATCATCATGTTGTGTGTTCTCATTTTGAACATCATCAGTAATCGATTATGTCATCACAAGAAATTGGATTGTATCAATCGTGTTATTTGTCCAAACAATTAAAAATTACAAATTGAGATTATTGGGATTCTACTACTTCTACTGGAATTGTTAAGAGCTATTCCATATAATATGATTGGGAATTTTTTATATGTATGTTGTGCCTGTGTGTGCAGCTGACGGCCTCTCTGACCTGGCTGGTGAGGATGTCTTCCGATCTGGAGACAAACATTGTGGCTGTAGAGCGAGTGAAAGAATACGGCGACACTGAGAAAGAGGTGGGCTGTTCTCATCAGAATGTACAGTAGCTACATTTACAACAAGAGAGAGGTTTTGTTTATATAAAACGCACAATGTATAGCTCAAATATCTCCGCTTTTGGGAAATCAGTCCTCGCTCTTTCCCTCCTCAAGGCGGAGTGGCGACACGAGCCTTCCAACCTCCCCCACGGCTGGCCTATCGCCGGTCACATTGAGATCCAAGACTTTGGCCTGCGCTACCGCGAGGACCATGACCTGGCCGTCCGCAACATCAACATAACCATCCAGGGAGGGGAGAAGGTATACTTACAGTAGGAGATGCAATACAAAATATCAGTTTTGTCGTATTTGATGCATTTTATACATATTTTGTGGTATTTCATGTTTGACGGCACTCTCCGCTGCAATAGATTGATTTTGCAATAGATACTCAAACGATACTTGGGTAAAAAAGTGATGGATGATTATCCAAGCTGGCACACCTACTCAGCATAAAATCAAACTATTTCTTCACACCCTGAGACTCGGCGACTGCAGCCTTTTGACGACAAATCTATCGAGTGACTGCGATAACTGTATGGAAAAATCCTCCATCTCAAAATGATAGTTTGAGTGACACATGCGCACGTATGTGGCCTGTCAGGTGGGCATCGTGGGTCGCACCGGGGCAGGCAAGTCGTCCCTGACACTGGGGCTGTTCCGCATCATCGAGGCTTCCGAAGGTCGCATCTTCATCGACGGCATCGACATCGCTCGGTTGGGACTGCACGACCTGCGCTCCAGGATCACCATCATACCACAGGCAGGCACACACACACACGCACCACCGTTACCCATTCTCTGAACAGCCCGCACGTAAACCCACATCTAGAAATGTCCATCTTCTTTGTTTTTATCTCGTCAATGTTTTGAAAGACGGAACAAAGTCATGAATCAATCTTCAAGCTACATTAAGCAATATTTCTACCAATGAAATGGAACCTCTTCAAGACTCCATGTATTGTGAAAGATTGCTAAATACTGTCCTGAAAATCATGTCTCCAAGAATCCTCTCCCAGTCAGATTTTGTTTACATCAATCGTTATTTCCTTGAATATCGCTTAATGAAGCTTTATGGTTGTTTTTTTGTAATTTTCCAACCTGGAAAACATTCAGCAACATTTTATTTGTAAGAGACTTACAGTATATTATGTTTATATACAATGCGCAAAAAAACTTAAGGGAACACTTAATTATTACAGTATAACACCAAGTCAGTTAAACTTCAGGGATATCAATCTGTCTATTTAGGAAGCACAAGTGATTGTGAATCAATTTCACCTGCTTTGCTGCAAATGAAATTGACAACAGGTGCAATGGAGAGACAAAAGCAAGACAACCCCCAAAAAGGAATGGTTCTGCATGTGGTGGTCACAGACAATTGCTCTCTCCTGATCCTTCCTGACTGATTCTTCTCTAGTTTTGTGTTCTGCTAGTGTCCTTGTCACTACTGGTAGCATGAGGCGGTACCTGCAGCCCAATCGGGTTGCACAGTCCAGCTCCTCCAGGACGGCACATCCATACGTGCGGTCACAAGAAGGTTTGCTGTGTCTCCCGGCACAGTCTCAAGAGCATGGACGAGATACCGGGAGACCGGCCGTTACACGAGAGAGCTGGACAGGGCCGTAGAAGGGCATCAACCCAGCAGCGGGATCGGTATCTGCTCCTTTGTGCGAGGAGGAGCAGGAGGAGCACTGCCAGAGCCCTACAGAATGACCTCCAGCAAGCTACTGGTGTGCATGTTTCTGACCAAACTGTCAGAAAGTGACTCCATGAGGGCCTGACGTACTCTAGTGGGACCTGTGCTCACGGCCCAGCACCGTACAGCTCGATCGGCATTCGCCAGAGAACACCGGAATTGGCAGATCCACCATTGGCGCCCTGTTCACACTGAGCACATGTGACAGGCGTGAAAGAGTCTGGAGACACCATGGTGAACGTTCTGCTGCCTGTAACATCATCCGGCATGTCCGGTTTGGCGGTGGGTCAGTGATGGTGTGGGGAGGCATATCCTCGGAGGGTCGCACAGACCTCCATGTCATAGCCAACGGTGCCCTGACCGCTGGTAGGTACCGGGATGAAATCCTCAGAGCGATTGTCAGACCTTACGCTGGTG